>LR862375.1:1309999-1544999 GCA_903992545.1 Pipistrellus pipistrellus
ATCTGCATATATGTGATACATTCAGGTCATCATTGATTTAGGTAATTCTGGAACCTTCTAAACATCTCCCTTATACAAGAGGAGGGAGAGGTGACATTGTTTTACCGGATTCCTTGAAAGGAAAAAGAAAAGTAGGAGTACCATAGGTTTTAAGCTAAGTAAATCTATTTCTTTTAGCGTAGTATGCGTCTAAAATGGACTGATAATATACTGTAAGATTTCAGTTTTAAAGTAATAAGTGGTTCATTTACGGTGAATGTGTATTTTTTTAAAAAATAAGTACATGGGGTTAGTTTGTTTAATTCTATACCCTTTTCCATAAGGGCTTTATTTCTGTCATTGAATGTGGCTGGATAGAAGAGGCCGTTTAAATTTATTTTATGCCAGTAGTCACGTTTACAGGTAAGTTACATGTCCAGCAACTTGCTCATACTGCTTTGTGTGACCCATTGTTTAATTTGTTATCGATTGCTGTGTAAAAATGTGTATCTCGGCACTTTCTAACTTAAAATAAATCTTTACTATCACAGTTTCTGAAGGTCTGGAATCCAGAGTGCCTTAGCTGGGTGGCTCTGGCTTAGGGTTTTTTTATGAGGTTGTAGTCAAGTTTTTATCTGTGTCCGAGGGCTTGACTTTTATTAGATGATCTTTGTCTAAGCCATTAGTCGGCAGACTCATTAGTCAACAGAGCCAAATATCAACAGTACAATGATTGAAATTTCTTTTGCGAGTGGAAAACCGACCTCTGCGCATGGGCCACGAAGTTTCAATTGCACTCTGTGTGCCCGCACGTGGTATTTTGTGGAAGAGCCACACTCAAGGGGCCAAAGAGCCGCATGTGGCTCGCGAGCTGCAGTTTGCCAACCACTGGATACAGTTCAGTCCATAGTAAAACCTAGAATATATTGCCAAGAGTTGGAGGAATCATTTGATATTTAGGAATAAAGCCCTGGCCAATTTAAGTAACATTTCTATATCCTTCAAGTCCATGTCCAAACTTACTTTTCCATGAAACTCACTCTTACTGTGAAATGATGATCAACATACTAATCATCAGAGAAATTGGAATAAAAAATATGATAATGTATCATCTCATATTCATTAGGATGGCTACTATAAAAATAAACAGAAAATAACCACTGTTGGCAAAGACATGAGAAATTGAAATTCTTGTCCACTAAGATTGGACTGTAAATGGTGCAACCGTTATGGAAAACAGTATAGAAGTTCCTAAAAAGTTTAAAAATAAAACTACCATATGATCCAGCAATCCCACTTCTAAAATATATATATCTCCAAAAGAAATGAAACCAGGATCTTCAAGAGTTATTTGTACGCTCATGTTCACTGCAGCACTATTCACAATAACCAAGAGGTAGGAGCAACCCAAATGCTCATCAACTGATGAACAAATTTTTAAAATGTGACATATACATACGATGGAATATTATTCAGCCATAAAAAGGAAATTCTGTCACATGTTGCAACATGCATGAAGCATGAAGACATGTGGTAAATGAAATAGGCAAGCCACAAAAAAGACAAAACTATATGATTCCACATATGTAGTATCTAAAATAGTCAAAGCAACAGAAAAGATACAAATAGTAGAATAGAAGGATGAATACCAGGATCGAATGAAAAGGGGAGTTTGTTGTTTAATGTGTAGAGTTTCAATTTTGCAACATGAAAAAGTTCCAGAGAGCTGTTTCAAAAGACTGTGAATATACTTAACATTTAAAAATGATTAAGGTGATAAATTTTATATTTTAGGGTTTTCAGCACAATAAAAAAAAAATCCATTAAACAATGGGCAAAGGATGCAAACAGACATTTCTCCAAAGAAGATGTACATATATACATAGCCAGTACGCACACAAAAAATACTGCTCAACATGTTTAGTCATTAGGAAAATGTAAATCACAATTGGATACTGCTTCACACCCACTATTGGTTATAATAAAAAAAGAGGAACAATAATAAGTGTTGCAGAAGTTGTGGAGAATTTGGAATCCTCACATTTTGCTGGTGCAATTACTGTAAAATGGTACAGCCACTTTGGAAAACAGTTGGCATTATCTCAACAATCAAATATAGTTACTTTTTTTTCTTTCTTTCTTTTTTCTTATTTTTTCAGAGAGAGGAAAGGAGAGGGAAAGAGAGAGAAACATCAATAATGAGGAAGATTCATGGATCAGCTGCCTCATGCGTACCCCCTGCCCAGGATGGAGCCCACAACTTAGGCAGGTGCCCTGACCAGGAATAGAACTGTGACCTCCTGGTATATGGGTCAGTGCTCAACTACTGAGCCCCACCAGCCAGGCAAAATACAGAGTTAAAATGGTTAGAGCATCCACCCAAGGACCAAAGGGTCACAGGTTCAAATTCTGGTCAAGGGCACGTACTTGGGTTGTTTGGGTTGTAGGTTGGATTCCCAGCCCCGGTTGCAGTCATGTGGGAGGTAACCAATCAGTGTGTTTCTCTCTCATATCTCTCTCTCTCTCTCTCTCTCTCTCTCTCTCTCTCTCTCTCTCTCTCTCTCTCTCTCTCTCTCTCTTCCTCCCTCCCTTCCTTTCCTCCCTCCCTTCCTTTTTAAAAAATAAATGGGGAAAATGTTTTCAGTTGCAGATTACCGCCCCCCCCCCCACCAGCCATTTAGGAATCAAGGAGCAATATAATTACAGTGGTATTTTAAGATTCAGATAGTTGTGATGTGCCATATAATTTGAAGGCTAGAGAGGTAAGACAGAACAATTTGGAGCCTATTATAGATGCACAAACATGAAGTAACCAGGAGTCCTAAACCTAGATATTGGGGGAAGGTGCTTTAATAGAAACGGAAATGAAATGTAATTAGAATGACCAGTGCTCTAAAAAGGTACTTAGAATCACTAATACATTTCTGTGATTAATTTGATGGTAGCTAGGGGAGGTTAGAACAGGTTTTATAAAGTAGGAGGAGAGTAAAAATGAATCCAGTGAGGCTCTTTGATCCTTAGAGACTAAGCAATTAATAGCACCATCATCAGAAATAGACATGCACTAAATTAAGAGTTCTGTTGGTAAGAACACAGAACCAGAATTCAGGAATCACTCATGTTAGTGCTAGCTCTGTTTCCAAACCCTACATATAATTTTAGCTGAATCACAAACTTCTCTAGCCTTTAGAAGCCCATCCGGAGATAATTCTGATGGTCATATTACTTGTTAAATTATCTTCTGAGTTTTGTGGTGTTATGAAGAAATTAGTACTTTCAATTTAGATTTTTTTTATATAGGATGTTAGAGAATAAATTAGAATTATCTAGAAGGTAGTTCCTAGGAATGTGGAAGTGATCCTAGGCAGGTTGGATTAAGGAAGAAATTCTCCCGCAGAATATTTTTTACTGTCACAGCTAGGGGATTGCCATTGGCATTTGCAGGTTGAGGCAACAGAAGAGATCATAATCAGCCCAGGACAAAACTATTATTATGATTCTAGAGTCTCACAGACTGTGGTCATAGTTTTAAGTGGTCATTTATTGTCTTTGAGTCTCAGTGTCCTTATCTGTAAAATAATAGATGTTAATAACTAGCTTGAATTTTGGAAAAAATTAAATGAGATACATTTTTTTTTTCTGTACTTACTGATGTGTAGTGTTGTTTGTACTTAGGTGGCAGCTCACATAAAGGAAACACTAGGACTTGTGGCCACACCCTCAAGAATAAATAAGTTAGAAAATGGGACCACCGTATGTGGTATGTGAGGAAAAACAAGAGCCAGAAGCACAGAAGAGCACGGAAGAAAACAAACAAGTCGATGACGATTCTGAGCTGATCTTCGTTGGGGTGGAGCATGTAAACGAAGATGCTGAGCTGATCTTCGTTGGGGTGACTTCACATTCAAAACCAGTCGTTTCCCACATCTTGAACAGGGTCACCCCAGGTTCACGTTCAAGGAGAAAAAAGTATGGTAGGCTCAGAAAAGATTCTACTTGCAAATTGCAGCCTGTAAGTCATGTGACCCCTACATCAGAAGTAGTGACTGTCTTGCCAGACCCTGAGTCTGAATCAAGATTAACAGATAGTCCTATTATTATTGAGCCTTTTTCTGACCCTGATTATAGAGGTAACTCTCCACAAGTTGTGCCTGATAGCTCTTCAGAGTCATGTTCTCCTTTGATTACATTCACAAGCTCATTGCAGCAGCCAGCGGGATCAGCACTTTCTGCAGGAGGTCTGAGTAAAAGTCCTGGTGCATCAAAGCGACTTTGCACTTCTGAAGTAAACAGCATAAATCCCAAAAGGCCTAAACTCAGTGACAAAATCACAGGGGGGCAGTCTTCAGTTGTGTCCTCTTCAGGAATCTTTCATACAGTGATTCCTCAGCAAAGCACACCCTCATATGGTGCTCATACCTCATTAAGTCCTCTACAGAACGGAGCACCTTTCCCAACAGCTTTTCCAAAGGGCAATGTCCACTTCAACACTGTAAATCCTGTTGGAGAAAACAGACGGACAGAAACTGATTTTTTGAGCCTCGCAAGTCAAAACAAGACTGACAATCTCAAGAAAGGAAATCTGATTGTGTTACTGCATGACTTTTACTACGGCCAGCATCAAGGAGATGGGAAGCCAGAACAGAAGACTCACACAACCTTTAAATGCTTCAGCTGCAGGAAAGTTCTAAAGAATGTCAAGTTTATGAATCACGTGAAGCACCATTTGGAACTGGAGAAGCAGGGAGATGACAACTGGAAAAGCCACACCACCTGCCAGCATTGCCACCGGCCGTTTCCCACTCCCTTCCAGCTGCAGTGTCACGTTGAAAGTGTGCACACTCCTCAGAAGCCCTCTGCTATCTGTAGAATTTGTGAATTGTCATTTGAAACAGATCAAGTTCTCCTACAGCACATGAAGGACAATCATAAGCCTGGCGAAATGCCCTATGTGTGCCAGGTTTGCAATTACAGATCGTCAGCCTTTGCTGATGTGGAAACACATTTCAGAACCTGGCATGCAAACACTAAGAATTTGCTTTGTCCGTTCTGTCTCAAGATTTTTAAACTAGCAGCACCTTACATGTATCATTATAGAGGACACTGGGAAAAGTTTATTCATCAATGTTCCAAATGCCGGCTACAGTTTTTAACTTTCAAGGAGAAAATGGAGCACAAAACCCGGTATCATCAAATGTTTAAGAAGCCTGAGCAACTAGAAGGATTGCCTCCTGAAACTAAAATTGTTATTCAGGTATCACTGGAGCCTCTTCAGCCAGGGTCAGGGGAAGTAGCATCCATTACTGTGAGCACATCTGATTCTGAACCATCACTCGAGACCTAAAAGTAGGATTAGAACAACAACAAAAACAACCACCATTAGTCCCATTTTCAGGAAATCTAAAGCAAGTACTTTAATGAAAGTGAGAAACCTCATAAATAAAAAAAAATACAAAACATTAATACCTTAAAAATAGTGAAACCAATGGGTCATTTATGAGTTGTTTTTATAAAATTCATGAAATTCAGTATTATTTGATACGAGTTTTGAGATGTTATTTAAAAGTATTAACTGCTCTTTTTGTGACTGTATCTGGCTTAACACATAAAAGGTGCTTGTGTGTGTTTATGTATGTGAAAGAAAAGCCAGAAACCTATTTATTATTTTTCTATGTTATGTTACTTGTGGGTGTGAACACTCTTTTTTCTGTATATAGAATGTGTAGAGTTATATGCCTTGAAGATTATATTAACTCTAGTCAAACTGGAATGGCCCTGGTATGGCATGGTCCTGTTTACTGCTGAAGTCCCAGAAGTGCCTCTGTTGTGCTGGCCTAAACAGCCTGCCTCTGAGCATCGGCGTGTGGAGAAGTTGAGGGAGAAGCTATGACATGAATGGGACCAGGAAGTGGGAAGTTAGTCAGTGGAGAGCAGAGGCTCTTTTCCCAGTGGAGAGAGCGGCACACTTGCACCTTGTCTTGGAGCCAAGACAGAAAGAATACCGTGTCAGTGTCATCATCCAGCCCATGTACATCCAAGGAAGCAAAGTCATTACAATAAAATCCTAAGTTTGGTGAGGGGCTCCGGCAGACATCAAACAATCAGTGTCTCATCGGCTTAAGCAGAGGAAGCTAATAGAATGGAGCCTGACGCCTATGGGCCTCTTGTTGAGTGACCCACAAGGAAATTCAATTTGTTCCCTGGCCTTTAGTCAGAATGAGCCACAGCAGTAAAGAAGTAAAGTTTCCCCTGACAAAGAAGCGCTGACATCCATACCGTAGTTTGAACTGTACTGGACCCGTCATTTTAACTGGAAAGGGCCGAATTGTATCTGTCCAGTTCATGGACTGAGCTCAGTTTAGTTTGCTAACTGTTAAGCTGCAATGGGCATTGTCCAAGAATGGTTGGTGCAGTGGATACAAATCGCCCAGGTGGCTTCTTAAAGTTAAGCTTGTTACAGGGCTTTTCCTTCTATTTTTCTATGTTTGTGTATCTTCCCCTAATTGAACATGTGAAGTTTGCAATTTTGTACCTTGCCTTGTTGGGCATGAATGTATTACAGTTAACGGTTATTATTGTCTTGTGTGTGTAATTTCCCATTTTAAGAAATGAATACTTTTTGGGTCTTACTTGACACATTCCAATGTGCAAGTACTGTTGCTTTTATTTCAATAAGTATTAGGTTGGAGAGTTACTGCCCTTCATCTAATCTGTCCACCTATCCACTATGTGAATATACTCTGAGGTGACTTTCCCCTGCCATTTCCTAGGGTCCTTTCACAGAACTGTGGAATACTCTCTGAGTTTGATTTTTGAACGTGAGCGGCCTTGGCTTCTGTGGGTTCCCAGGGTTGAGTGTCCCTCAGTGCATTCTAGTGCCAGCCCTTCTCCTTCAGCCCCCGCCCAGGTACCTAGCAGCCTCTGTGCGCCACTCAAGGAACCTGGGATCCTGGCTAGAGAGCCAAGCCAGGAAAATCTTTTTTCCTTGCTTTCTCTCCTTCAAGGCACCTTATATCTCCCCACTCCTTTCTTCCCTCCTCAACCTATTTAAATTCTGTAAGCTTTCACAAAAACCTGAGAAGTGATCATCACCAAGGGTTTAGCATCCCTCTTCAGAGTTGGGGAGGAAGGACTCGACAGTAAAGTAGCTGTGAGTATAATTGTCCATGTTTTAGGTAATATCCTTGATGTGAATTCTTGTTGTATTTGTTCAATGCTTGACTAATTGATTGATGGATCTGCACTTTGAACATTTTACTAGGCCTTTTCAGTTTGTTTGCTTGGGCCAAGGCACTTTGCTAAAATTTTAGCCTGAACTCCTTTCTTTAGGGGTAGAAAAGTGTGTGTGTGTGTTTGTGTGTGTATGTGCGCGCGTGCACGCGCACTTCATGTTGTGGTATCAAGTAGAAACTTCTGGGTATAACTAGATTTTTAGACTTTGCATACTTCTCTCTCTTATTTGGTTTCAATGGTAAAAATATGAAATGTTTTTATTCTATGTGTGTTTACTTGGTTTTATCAACTGTTACTGTTGTTTGCTATTTCGCTAAAATATGCCCCTAAGGAGTACAAATTGTTACTTATTGCCAAGGTTTCAGTCATATACCTCCTCTCTCTTTCATTCTGTGCCATGCTACTCCACCATTTCCCCCACTGAGGCACTGTTTTGACACACTGGCCTTGCTTTTCCTCAAGAAAAATCACATTTCTTCCTAATCCAAAGACTTTGCAACTGTTGTTCTTTATCTTAGAATCCTCTTCCCCTAGACCTGCATGGCTTTCTACCTCAATTAATTGTTTGACATTTCCTTTGATTCATTGAGTTTCATTAAAGTTCTTAAAATGACACTAACAATGAAATTCGGCCCCCACCCCTTTTCTTCTCCTAAAGGGACACTTTATATCTCCTCTCTACTTTCTTCCCTCTCTAATTTAGTTAAATTTCCTAGGTTTTCACAAAAAACTAGGAAGAGTTCATTATTAAGGACTTTGCTCCTTTCTTAGAATGGAGCCCGCTCAAGTCCATTTCTGTGCCTGCAACCAAAAGAAAATGAATATAGTGAGTTGAGTTCCTTCAGGAGCTTTCTCTGTTTTTCTATCGATATCTGTATATTTTTTAAAAAAGCAACGCCACTTTGTTTTGTTTACAGATATATTGAATAGCTGTCAAGATTACTATTTTGTTATTACCCTTCATGAATGTCCACGTCTATTTGGCTTGCTTGTTCTTTCAGATAAATTTTATTTTATTATTGTTGCCAAAAATTCTAAATAAAATAGCAATTATAATAATAAAATGTTATTTTGAAAAAAACATTTTTGTTATTTGTCTTTTCATTATTAATATGGCATATTTATCATTTAATTTTTTAGCACTACTATGTAAACTCTTTGCCTTTCCTCCAATTTTATTTATTTTTTTAAAATATATTTTGTATTGATTTCAGAGGAGTGTAAGAGAGAGATAGAAACATCAATGGTGAGAGAGAATCAATCATTGATTGGCTGCCTCCTGCACGCCCCCAACTGGGGATCGAACCCACAACCTGGGCATGTGTCCTTGACTGGAATGGAACCCGGAACCCTTCAGTTG
Source organism: Pipistrellus pipistrellus (assembly GCA_903992545.1). NCBI lineage: Eukaryota > Metazoa > Chordata > Mammalia > Chiroptera > Vespertilionidae > Pipistrellus > Pipistrellus pipistrellus. Next base: position 1,318,572 of record LR862375.1, read on the forward strand.
GAAGGCCGACACTCTATCCACTGAGCTAAACTGGCTAGGGCAACTGGATTAAAGACAGAGCTCACAGTTGGGAGATTACTAGCCATCTATTGAGGTATGAAAAAGTACAGAACCAACAGTTTAAAAAAACACAAAACATTTGTTACCTTACACCAAGCGTATCAAACTCGTGGCCCGCAGGCCGATTGCGGCCCACCACGAATACTCATTAACGATGACTCATTTATTTCAGCCCTTTGCATTCAGCATGTCTCTATCGAAACAAACCTAACCTATGTTTCTATGAAAGGGGAAGCTTTTGTTTTCTTGCGGCCCAATACACGTACACCTTGTCTATTTGGCCCGTGTTAGCCTTTGAGTTTGACATGCTGGCCTTACACTGTTTCTGAGAGCCAGGAGCCCGGAGCAACTTCGCTGGGTGGTTCGGCTTCAGGGCTTCCTGAAGGCTTAGTCACCCGAAGGCTCCCCTGGGGCTGGAGGATGTGCTCCCGAGATGGCTCCTCACCTGGCCGATGACGGGACACTGGCTCCTTTCTGGCTGAGCCTCTCCACCGGCGACCTGAGTGTTCTCAAGACACGGCTTCCAGGGCAGGTGAGCGGGGCAGCGGGCCAGGGCTCTGCAGTGCCTTTGCGGCCTCGTCTCAGCAGTTCGTCGTTTCCATGCTGTTCTTCATTAGAAGGGAGGCGCTCAGCTGAGCCCACTCATTAAAGGGAAGGTGACTGAGTTAATTTGGTCCATTTCCTAACTTTCAAGTCCTTTGCCTTCTCTGGTCCTTGGCCTTCGCCTCTGTTTGCAAAGGTTTACAGCCGTGAGACTCCCTCACATCTCACCTTCCTAAGTGCTGCCCAAACAGAGCTCTGTCTGTGTTACCCCGGCTCCGAACAGTCCTTTTGCCCTTCTCCTCCATCATCCTGAAGACCTCAAACCCACCGCCACCTCACTCAGGACAGCCCACACCACCTCACTCAGGACAGCAGGAGCATGAACCCCGGGAGGTGGGGTAACTGGGGGCGGGCTGAGGGGTTGTTACCGACAGTCTGCCCTCCGGCCCTTGGAGATTCACATCCCTCTCCCATGGCAGACGCATCGCCTAGGCCCGTGGTCAGCAAACGGTGGCTCGCGAGCCACGTGCGGCTCTTTGGCCCCTGGAGTGTGGCTCTTCCTCAAAACACCACGGCCTGGGCGAGTCTATTCTGAAGAAGTGGCGTCAGAAGAAGTTTACGTTTAAAAAAATGTGGCTCTCCAAAGAAATGTCCATTGTTGTCCTGTTGGTGTTTGGCTCTGTGGACTGATGAGTTTGCCGACCACTGGCCTAGGCCTCTGGTTCAGCTTTGCACACACACACAAGGGAGATCTGCAGGCGCCGAGCCGGGGTTTATGTCTCACTTCCCCGCCTGCACCTGTCACTGTGCGAATGGTTGCTGAACCACAGAGCGCAGTAATACTCGGCCTCGTCCTCGGGCTGGGCCCCCGTGATGGTGAGGGTCGCCTTGTCTCCAGTCAGGGCGCCGGAGAACCGGACGGGAACCCCGGGAACTCGGTTGGTGGTACCACCTATTAAACCCTTGGGTACCTGGTAGGGCTTCTGTTGGACCCAGCTGGCATAGTTACTGGTGCTGACGGCCCCGGCGCTGGAGCCACAGGTGAGCGTGACCGTCCCCCCGGGGTTTGTGGTCAGCGAGGCCGGCTGAATCACAGTCTGGGAAGCGGCCCCTGAAAACAGGTGAGAGACCAAAGGTCAAGAACGGGGACGGGGGTCATGAAGGAGCATTGTGGTCTCTCTCTCACTCCCGCCCCCGACCCCGCATCCCACAGAGTCGCCCCTGACCTGTGCAGTGAGCCAGCAGCGCGAGCAGGAACGAAGCCCAGGCCATGGTGTAGGCGCCCCTGCTGTGCTTCTGGAGCCCCCTTAGCACCGGGTCAGCCTGCACTGCTCTCGTTTTTAGCTCCTTCCAGCCTCGGGGCGTGGGCATTTCATGCAAATAAGCTCCCCTCCCTGGGGCGCTCAGCAATGGGGCCCCCTTCGCAGCCCCTGAGCTGCTCCACATGAGTGACAGGTGGACCCAGGAATACAGGACCTTGTCACAGCGGAGCTTGCCTACCTGCCTCTCAGGCGCTGGCCCACAGCCCCCTCTAGTGTCCGTAGTGAGACTAGCACCAATGGGCAGATGCACCCTTGCAGGCCCTCTTGGCTCTGGTCCGGAGCATCTAGTTCTCTCAGTGGCTCAGTGACTTCACTCTGCCCCTCCCATTTCATCTTTTGGAGAAGCTGAATTCGGATTCTATCTCCTCCTTGCTTAGAAACCTTTATGGGCTTCCTGATGTCCACCCCTTTCTTGTCAATGCCACCTCTGGTCACACCGCCCCATATGCCTTATTCTCCTGGGCTGGTTGTCCCTCACGTCCCTGTAGGGTCAACCCCAGGAGGACAGGACCCCGTCTGTCTTGCCAGGGCTGTGCTCTGAGCTCTAGACCCAAGCCTGGCACAGAGCCCATGTTCAGAAAAACATAAGGACAGACAGACCTCCACATCTGCGGTTCTGTTTCCCCTGAGGGGGAGCCAGCTGGACTCGGTCCCTGTTCCGACCTGGCTCATTGCAGACTCTCTCTGCAGGGCAGGCTGCCGCTGGGGTCGTGAACTTCAGCTGACAAGGGTGCCCTTTGAGGGGCAACTTCGGGAGGACGAGGCTACGTTCCTTAGACCAGTGGTCGCCAACGTTCCGGACCTCACGGACCACCGGCTGGCGACCGCTGCTTTAGAGAGTTGTCCTGACTTGAGTCCTAGGCCCTATGTAGAGGGTCACACTACCCCACATGCAAACAAAAGCTTCCGAAGGAAAATAGCAGGCTTCGCCCCCTGACTTCACAAAAGCCACACCATGGAACAGGAGTATTTTATTAAAAGCAAGATTAATTAGCCCTGGCCAGTTTGGCTCAGCAGTTAGAGCATTGGCCCATGGACCAAAGGGTCTTGGGTTCCATTCCCAGTCAAGGGCTGGGTTTCAGGTTCCATCCTCCTCCCCCAGTTGGGATGCAAATAGGAGGCAACCGATTGATGTGTCTCTGACATATCGATGTTCGTCTTTCTTTCTCTCTCTCTCTTTCTCTCTCTCTCTCTCCCTCCCCCATCCTGTCCACTCTCTCTAAAAATCAGTGGGAAAAAATGTTCTCACTCATTGGGTGAGGATTAAAAAATTAAAAAGAAATAAACACAAGGTTAATTATATAGCATCATTTTAAAAAAATATATATGCATTTATTTCAGAGAGAATGGAAGAGGTGGAGATAGAGAGAAACATCAATGATGAGAGAAAATCATTCATCAGCTACGTCCTGCACACCCTACACTGGGGTTTGAGCCCACAACCCGGGAATGTGCCCTGACCTGGACTGAAACCCTGACCTTCTGGGTCTTAGGTCAATGCTCAACCACTGAGCCATGCGAGCTGGGCACCCTTCCCTTTCCTTTTCAATGGATGATGCACATTTGCTGCTTGAGAGCTGGTGTGTCTGATCACGAATTGCCCTTATCACAGGCCCCAGCGGCAGTTTACGTCCTGGTTCCCCATCTGCGTCGCTCACTGTGCAGAGCACAGCTGTACCACAGAGCACAGAAGTACTCGCCTCGTCCTCAGGCTGCGCCCCTGCCAGGGTCAGTGCGGCTCTGCCCCCTTGGATGGAGCCTGAGAACCAGGCCGGGGTCCAGGAGTGTTTCTTGTTTGTGTGGTAAATCAGTCCCCTGGGGACCTGGCCAGACTTCTGCTGGACCCAGCCCAGGTAGTGGCCATCGGTCACCGCTCCGGTGCTGGAGCCACAGGTGAGAGTGACCGTCCCTCCGGGGGTCACAGTCACTGAGGGTTCCTGGGTGACCACAGCCTGAGACCTGGACCCTGAAACAAAAACAGACGCTTGTCAGGGATAAGGAATCAAAGCAGATGGACACCCATCCACCAAAGCTGGTATCAGGGGTCTGTATTCACCTGGGCAGTGAGTGAGGAAGAGGAGGAGGAGGAGGAGGAGGAGGAGGACAGGAGAGCAGGCCATGGTGCAGACGTCAGAAGGGCCCCCTGGCTCTGACCTGGGCCTGGCCTCTCTGCTGGCTATTTATCTCCTGCTGAGCTCCTCTGTGAAGCGGTGTGTTGGAGGGTCGCCTTATGCAAATCTGAGCCTGTCCCCACTCTGTCCACCACCCGGATCCTCAGCTCTGGGAGCAGTTACTCGGTCAGCGGGTAGGCCAGGGGTGGGTGGAGGCTGTGCGTCTACCCTGTGGGAGGAAACAGCTGCTCTAAGCTGTTCTACAGGCCAGTGAGCAACCTTCAGGGTCCATTACATTCAAGCCACCTGACATTCAAGCCACTGAGAAGATCCACAGCTCCCCCTGGTGGCCTTCTTGGGCTGAGAGCCTGTGGTCTCCTCTCAGTTAGGAACATAGCTGTTGACTTAGCTTGCTAACATCCCAGCTGTTGCCCCCCAGGCCATTCCGCATTCACAGCTTGTCTCTTCTTGGCTCATTCCTGTTGGTACATCTTCCTCTGCTTGTTGTTGAAATCCTGCCCAGGGTCAGTGTCAGTGTCACAGTTACATGACTCCAGGAGTGATTTCATGACCAACTGACTCTGTGGACATCATTTGTTTGGAGCCTTACATTGAATAGACAGCTGGTTGTAGTCAGAATTTTAAAAAATCATTTAGGTTAGAGAATTAAAGGAAAATGACCCAAGACCGGGGGTTAGATGTTTCACGGCCGAATGGGTGGAGACTAAAGTCATCTGTGTGAATGGGCAGCATGACCAGGTCTCCCCTCATAAAAAAACCTCTGGACGCCGAGCTTGGGTGAACTGTCCTGGCGGGCAGCACTCCGTGCAGAGGGTCGCACGTGGGTGTGGGGAGGAGTTCCCGTTGCCCGTGACTCACCCACTGGGAGGAGACAGGGGCAGCTTGCACTTGGAATTCTTGGGGGCCCTCCTCCTGGGCCTCTTCCTTGGACCAGTTTTAATTAGAAAATTATCTATTTTTAAATTTCCAGCTTCAGCTGGGTTCACTGTACCAATGAGAAGTATGAAGTATACATAAAGTGAGAATGATCTATACTTATCACGGGGTAATGAGCAAATTGGTCAGAAGGATGTCACTTAATGACCGATCAGCAGAAGGGTTGGGCAGCTAGCTGGGGCATGGGTGGGCAGGGTGGCCAGCTGAGGCAAGCAGCAGCAGTGAGCTCCTCATGCATGTATTCATGCGCAGGGCCACTTGTTTGTTATATTTTTATTCAGAGAGGACTACCTGGAAAATACAGACAAACGCTGAGGCTGAATGTGGAAAGTTTTATAGCCAGAACCCGGATCTAATTCAACACAGGTGTTAGTGACTAAATCCGGGGGAAGGCAATGAGAGAGGCTTATTTCAGCTTTTGATTTTGGAGTCATTTTAGAGGCTCAGAAATGTTGCAGAGATAGTAAACATATCCTTTACCAATTCTCCCCTGATGTGAGCAACTTACATAGACACGGTAAAATTTTAAATGATCAAAAACTCACTTAAAATGGATAACCCAAATGATAGTCATGTGGTTGTCAAGGAAACTCAGTTTGCAGGTAAAATTCAGACACTACCCTTCACCTTCCTTTGATGGATGGTCAGGGTTCAAGCTCCCTGAGAGCTCAGATGTCTGTTCTGTGACGCCAATCTCACAGGACCATGTTTGCACCCACAATCAGCCATGCTTGGGTTTATGTCCTGGTTCCCCATCAGGGTCGCTCACTGTGCGGAGCACCGCTGTACCACAGAGCGCAGAAGTACTCGGCCTCATCCTCAGGCTGCGCCCCTGCCAGGGTCAGGGCAGCTTTGCCCCCTTGGATGGAGCCTGAGAACCGGGCCGGGGTCCAGGAGAGCTTGTTGTTTGTGTCATAAATGAGTCCCCTGGGGACTTGGCCAGACTTCTGCTGGATCCAGTGTGGGTAGTTGCCATCGGTCACCGCTCCGGTGCTGGAGGCACAGGTGAGAGTGACCGTCCCTCCGGGGGTCACAGTCACTGAGGGCTCCTGAGTGACCACAGCCTGAGACCTGGACCCTGAAACAAAAACAGACGCTTGTCAGGGATAAGGAGTCAAAGCAGAGGGACACCCCCTCCACCAAAGCTGGTATCAGGGTCTGTATTCACCTGGGCAGTGAGTGAGGAAGAGGAGGAGGAGGAGGAGGACAGGAGTGCAAGCCATGGTGCAGACGTCAGAAGGGCCCCCTGGCTCTGAGCTGGGCCTGGCCTCTCTGCTGACTCTTTATCTCCTACTGAGCTGCTGTATGAATGGGTGTGTTGCAGGGTCACCTTATGCAAATCTGAGCCTGACACCACTCCCGTCCACCACCCGAGTCCTCAGCCTTGGGAGCAGCTACACGGTCAGCGGGTAAGCCAGGGATGGGTGGAGGCTGTTTGTCTACCCTGTGGGAGGAAACAGCTGCTCTAAGATGTTCTACAGTCCAGTGAGCAACCCTTCATTCCAGCCACCTGACATTCAAGCCACTGAGAAGATCCACAGCGCCCCCTGGTGGCCTTCTTGGGCTGAGAGCCTGTGGTCTCCTCTCAGGAATGTAACTGTTGATTTAGCTTGTTAACATCCCAGCTGTTGCTCCCTAGGCCATTCCGCATTAACTGATTGTCTCTTCTTGGCTCATTCCTGTTGGTACATCTTCCTCTGCTTGTTGTTGAAATCCTGCCCCAGTGTCTGTCTGTGTCAGTGTCACGGTTACATGACTCAAGGAGTGATTTCATGGCCAACTGACTCTGTGGACATCATTTGTTTTGAGCCTTACATTGAATAGATAGCTGGTTTTAGTCAGAATTTTAAAAAATAATTTACGTTAGAGAATTAAAGGAAAATGACCAAAGACCGGGGGTTAGATGTTTCACGGCCAAATGGGTGGAGACTAAAGTCATCTGTGTGAATGGGCAGCATGACCAGGTCTCCCCTCAAAACAAACAAACATACAAACAAACAAACAAAAAACCTCTGGACGCCGAGCTTGGGTGAACTGTCCTGGCGGGCAGCACTCCGTGCAGAGGGTCGCACGTGGGTGTGGGGAGGAGTTCCCGTTGTCCGTGACTCACCCACTGGGAGGAGACAGGGGCAGCTTGCACTTGGAATTCTTGGGGGCCCTCCTCCTGGGCCTCTTCCTTGGACCAGTTTTCATCAGAAAAATATCTATTTTTAAATTTCCAGCTTCAGCTGGGGTTCATTGTACCAATGAGAAGTGGGCATAAGGTGAGAATGATCTATATTATCACGGGGTAATGTGCAAATTGGTCAGGACAATGTCACTTAATGATCAATCAGCAGGAGGGCGGGGCAGCAAGCTGTGTTGTCAGTGGGCAGGGTGGCCAGCAGAGGCAAGCAGCAGCAGTGAGCTCCTCATGCATGTATTCATGCGCAGGGCCACTCGTTTGTTATATTTTGATTTAGTGAGGACTACCTGGAAAATACAGACAAATGCTCAGAGGTTGAATGTGGAAAGTTTTATAGCCAGACCCCGGATCTAATTCAACACAGGTGTTCGTGAGTAAATCCAGGGAAGGTAATGAGATAGGCTTATTTCAGCTTTTGATTTTGGAGTCATTTTAGAGGCACAGAAATGTTGCAGAGATAGTACCCGTATCCTTTACCAACTCTCCCCCAATGTGAGCAACTTCCATAGCCACGGAAAATATTAAAATGATCAAAAACCCACTTAAAATGGATAACCCAAATGATAGTCCTGTGGTTGTCAAGGAAACTCAGTTTGCAGGTAAAATTCAGACGCTACCCTTCACCTTCCTTCGATGGATGGTCAGGGTTCAAGCTCCCTGAGAGCTCAGATGTCTGTTATGTGACGCCACTCTCACAGGACCATGTTTGCACCCACGCTCAGCCACGCTTGGGTTTATGTCCTTGTTCCCCATCTGCATCTCTCACTGTGTGCAGCACCGCTGTACCACAGAAGGCAGAAGTACTCGGCCTCGTCCTCAGGCTGTGCCCCTGCCAGGGTCAGGGCGGCTTTGCCCCCTTGGATGGAGCCTGAGAACCGGGCTGGGGTCCAGGAGAGTTTCCTGTTTGTTTCATAAATGAGTGTCCTGGGGGCCTGGCCAGCCTTCTGCTGGACCCAGTACGGGTAGTGGCCATCGGTCACCGCTCCGGTGCTGGAGGCACAGGTGAGAGTGACCGTCCCTCCGGGGGTCACAGTCACTGAGGGCTCCTGAGTGACCACAGCCTGAGACCTGGACCCTGAAACAAAAACAGGCGCTTGTCAGGGATAAGGAATCAAGGCAGAGGACACCCATCCACCAAAGCTGGTATCAGGGGTCTGTATTCACCTGGGCAGTGAGTGAGGAAGAGGAGGAGGAGGAGGACAGGAGAGCTGGCCATGGTGCAGACGTCAGAAGGGCCCCCTGGCTCTGAGCTGGGCCTGGCCTCTCTGCTGACTCTTTATCTCCTACTGAGCTGCTGTATGAATGGGTGTGTTTGAGGGTCACCTTATGCAAATCTGAGCCTGACACCACTCCGTCCACCACCCGAGTCCTCAGCTCTGGGAGCAGTTACACGGTCAGTGGGTAGGCCAGGGATGGGTGGAGACTGTGCATCGACCCTGTGGGAGGAAACAGCTGCTCTAAGCTGTTCTACAGGCCAGTGAGCAACCTTCAGGGTCCATTACATTCTAGCCACCTGACATTCAAGCCACTGAGAAGATCCACAGTGCCCCCTGGTGGCCTTCTTGGGCTGAGAGCCTGTGGTCTCCTCTCAGGGACATAGCTGTTGACTTAGCTTGTTAACATCCCAGCTGTTGCCCCCCAGGCCATTCCGCATTCACAGCTTGTCTCTTCTTGGCTCATTCCTGTTGGTACATCTTCCCCTGCTTGTTGTTGAAATCCTGCCCCAGTGTCTGTCTGTGTCAGTGTCACAGTTACATGATTCACGGAGTGATTTCATGGCCAACTGACTCTGTGGACATCATTTGTTTGGAGCCTTACATTGAATAGACAGCTGGTTTTAGTCAGAATTTTTAAAAATAATTACGTTAGAGAATTAAAGGAAAATGACCAAGGTTAGATGTTTCACGGCCAAATGGGTGGAGACTAAAGTCATTTGTGTGAATGGGCAGCATGACCAGGTCTCCCCTCAAAAAACAAAAACAAAAAAAACCTCTGGACGCCGAGCTTGGGTGAACTGTCCTGGCGGGCAGCACTCCGCACAGAGTGTCACACGTGGGTGTGGGGAGGAGTTCCCGTTGTCCGTGACTCACCCACTGGGAGGAGACAGGGGCAGGTTGCACTTGGAATTCTTGTGGGCCCTCCTCCTGGGCCTCTTCCTTGGACCAGTTTTAATTAGAAAATTATCTATTTTTAAATTTCCAGCTTCAGCTGGGGTTCATTGTACCAATGAGAAGTAGGCATGAGGTGACAATGATCTATACTTATCAAGGGGTAATGTGCAAATTGGTCAGGAAGCTGTCACTTAATGACCGATCAGCAGGAGGGCGGGGCAGCAAGCTGTGTTGTCAGTGGGCGGGGTGGCCAGCTGAGGCAAGCAGCAGCAGTGAGCTACTCATGCATGTATTCATGCGCAGGGCCACTCGTTTGTTATATTTTTATTTAGTGAAGACTACCTGGAAAATACAGACAAACGCTCAGAGGCTGAATGCGGAAAGTTTTATAGCCAGACCCTGGATCTAGTTCAACACAGGTGTTAGTGACTAAATCCGGGGGAAGGCAATGAGATAGGCTTATTTCAGCTTTTTATTTTGGAGTCATTTTAGAGGCTCAGAAATGTTGCAAAGATAGTACACATAGCTGAAACCGGTTTGGCTCAGTGGATAGAGCGTCAGCCTACAGACTTAGAAGTCCCAGGTCCATTCCGATCAAGGGCATGTACCTTGGTTGTGGGTACATCTCCAATAGGTGGTGTGCAAGAGGCAGCTGATTGATGTATCTCTCTCATCAATGTTTCTAACTCTCTATCTCTCTCCCTTTCTCTCTGTAAAAAAAAAAATTGATAAAATATATATTTTTTAAAAATAGTACACATATCCTTTACCAACTCTCCCCTGATGAGAGCAACTTACATAACCACAGAAAATATTAAAATGATCAAAAACCCACTTAAAATGGATAACCCAAATGATAGTCCTGTGGTTGTCAAGGAAACTCAGTTTGCAGGTAAAATTCAGACGCTACCCTTCACCTTCCTTCGATGGATGGTCAGGGTTCGGGCTCACGGATAGCTCAGATGTCTGTTATGTGACGCCACTCTCACAGGACCATGTTTGCACCCAAGCTCAGCCACGCTTGGGTTTAAGTCCTGGTTCCCCATCAGGGTCGCTGACTGTGCCGAGCTCCACTGAAGTACAGCCAGCAGTAGTACTCGGCCTCGTCCTCAGGCTGCGCCCCTGCCAGGGTCAGGGCTGCTTTGCCTCCTTGGATGGAGCCTGAGAACCGGGCCTGGGTCCAGGAGAGTTTCTTGTTTGTGTTGTAAATGAGTGCCCTGGGGACCTGGCCAGACTTCTGCTGGATCCAGTACGGGTAGTGGCCATCAGTGAGCGATCCGGTGCTGGAGGCACAGGTGAGAGTGACCGTCTGGCCTGGGGACACAGTCACTGAGGGCTCCTGAGTGACCACAGCCTGAGACCTGGACCCTGAAACCAAAAACAGACACAATCAGGAATGAAGGATAAAGGCCGAGGGACCCCCCATAGGCTGGTCTCTGAAATGGCCCTGCACCTGGGCAGAGAGTGAAGAGGAGGAGGAGATGGAGGAGGGGAGTCCAGCTCATGGTGGAGACTTTCCCAAGAACCCTGATCTCTGGCACGTGCTGGGCTCGGCTGTCCCTTTATCTCCTCCCGGCCTCCTGGGTAGAGGGGCGTTTGCTGGTCATTATGCAAATGTGAGCCCACAGGACCCCCCTGTCCTGGATGCTGGGCCCCTGGGGAGCTTCACTGTGAGGAGGAGCCTGGGGAGGCTGTGGGCTCTGAGTCTGTCCCTGGAGGGGAAGCACCTGCTGGCACCTCACACTTAGGGCATGAGCATGGGCGCAGTGCCCACTCAATTAGAACCATCAGAGTTGGCTTCAGGCCTGGCAGCTCTGAGAAGGTCCACAGCGCCCCCTGGTGACGTCCTTTGGAAATTATGCACGGTGCTTGGAACTCTCCAGCAGGAATGGCAGCCCTTTTCCTTTCAACAACCAAGGGCTCTGAGATCTTCCGGAGGCCACTCCCCAGGGCAGGACAATGAGCAGGTCCCGCCTCTGGTGCTGGGGGGACTCGTGCTTTTCTCAGGGGACTGGGGACCTGCACAAAAGTAAATGACACGCTAATTCCCGGCCCTTAAAGGAGCCCTGCTTGTTGACTTTCCTTCTGTCTGCCTGGCCGCTGGGTTCATTTCTGGTGCCTGAGCATTTGGAGCAAAGTTTGAGGCTTACGGTTCCCAAGAAAGCCCGTCAGTTCCTACCTGGTCATGACTCCACTTGGGCATCCTTTATGGTGAAATAGTTGGTGGTTTCTTTTGTGGTTGTTTTCTCTGTGGCTGAATGAGGGCTCCGGTCAGAGTCCCAGCCCCCAGTGGACATCTTAGCTTTTCCCCCGCTGCCTTTGCCAGGAGATTATAATGATTTGGAGAACAAATGTCTCGTGTTCATTGATTACTTCTGTAGGTTCTTTTTAAAAATTTAATTATTATTATTATTTTTTTATTTTAGGAGAGGGAGAGAGAGCTAGAAACATCCATGATGAGAGAAAAGCATTCATTGGCTGCCTCCTGCACACCCCACACTGGGGATGGAGCCCCAAACCCAGGCCTGTGCCCCAACAGGGAATCGAACCCTGACCTCCTGGTTCATAGGTCAATGCTCAACCACTGAGCCAGGGTGGCTGGGTCTCGTGTATTTGTGAATGTTACGCTGGCAATACAAAGGTTGACATAAAAACAATATTAATAAGAATGAAACTCTACCCCTTTTTAGAGTTTTTTTCCCCCCTCCAATTATGCAGTTTAAAAGTCCACATTTTCTGTTCTCCAATCTTTTCAGGTATATTTGTTAAGAGCTCCATGGATTCCGTGGGAATTGGGTTTATAAGGTCTAGGTCCAAATCAACTAATATTTACCGTGTATCATCCCAGCAACAAGAACAAAACGCAGGGAGGGAAGAAGGAGAGGTCATGGGTATAAAGCAGAGGCAGTGAGCCCTAATTTCAGAGCCATGTCCCTCATGGGGCCGGGCCAGGGTCTGGAGGTTGGAAGCTCCTCACAGTGTGGTTCCCAGGAAGAAGCCCCGGCTTCCCCGAGGTGTCTGGGTTCAGAGCAGGAACAGTCAGGCCCCAGCAGGGCGCAGGGGACGCCCAGGGCCTGGGAGAGGTCCCTTCGGCCTCCCAGGCCACACGAGTGGACCTCTGCTTTGGATAAAACCTTTTCTTTTTTACCTGATTGACATTTGATTCTCTCTTGTGTTGGTTTCAGGTGCACAGTGTAGTGTTGTGCGATCCTGTGCTTTACAGAGTGTTCCCCGTGCCCACCTGGCCCCACACAGACTTACCAGAAGGTCATTGTCTAGGTTAGCGGTTCTCAACCTTCCTAATGCCGCGGCCCCTTAATACAGCTCCTCATGTTGTGGTGACCCCCAACCATAACATTATTTTCGTTGCTACTTCATAACTGCAATTTTGTTACTGTAAATGAATCGTAATGTAGATATCTGTTTTCAGATGGTCTTGGGCAACCCTGCTAGCGGTTCTCAACCTGTGGGTTGCTAGAAAGAGAGGAGCTTCTCCAGCATTCATGTGGAACCACCTCCTACAGAGCATGGGGGCATAGAGATTCTGGGACAAGAACACGTTTCTGACTCAATGGGTCGAACATGGGAATTGCATTTCTGACAACCCTGAGGTAATGCTCCCATTTCAATGCCGAAATAAATGTTAACGTGGTCTCCTCAGTTAAATTCATAAGAAAGGATATCTTGTTATTGCTCTTTAATTTAGGGGAGTCTTACAGGTACTGCTGAGGTAGCTGAGTCTCCCTGTAGCTCCATCCACTTGGGAGCTGAGCCCGTCCTTGTAGCTAAGGGCAGAGAGGAAAAGGGAAGTCCATTCTTGCAAAAGTCACATGACCCAATGGACACGCCCTGGGAGAGACTGAGGAGGAACATGACCACGAATCTCTGGAGGGACAATGGGGCCAGGGAGCCCCCTTCCCACGGTGTGCCGGCCATTTCCACCTTCAGGCTTTTTCTGTATCAGGGGCTGAGCCAGGGTGAGCCCAGGAGGAGGTTTTGGTTGCACATCCCCGTGGGGTTACATCACCGTGTAACGATCACTACTACTACCCGTGCTCACAGCACAGTAATAGATCTCATCGTCCTCCGGCTGGGCCCCCGAGATGGTGAGGGCGGCTTTGTTCCCAGAGATGGCGCCAGAGAAGCGGGCAGGGACTCCATCGAAGCGGCTGTTTGTGTGGTAGATGAGCAGGCGGGGAGGCTTGCCTGGGGTCTGCTGGTACCAGCCGGGGTAGTTACTAGTGGAGACTGCCCCAGAGCTCAGGCCACAGGTGAGTGTGACTGTCCCTCCTGGAGATACAGACACGGACGGCTCCTGGGTCACAGTCTGAGAATCCACCCCTGAAACCAACGGGACAGAGACAGGTGTTATGAGGGACGAAGGTCACCTGAGACCTTGCTGCTCTGTGTCCCCCGATGATGCAGAGTCCCCTCCTCTGACCTGAGCTGAGCGCCAGGAGCTGGAGCAGAAGCACCGTCCAGACCATGGTGGGGACACTCCCAGGACGTGGCCTCCTCAGGCTGCTGGCTGCAGTGGGGAGTCCTGGGCCTTTTCATGCCTCCCACACCCATTACGGGGAAGGTGCCTCATGCAAATCCGTGTCCCCTCTAGCCCTGCCCAGGCTCACACTGAGGTCCCCGGGGGATGATGAAAGAGGCAGATGCTGGGCCTCACACAGACCAATAGACTCCACATTGACTAAGATGCTGAGGGAGGGGATTGATTCTGTCACCAAGTAGCTCCCTGGAGTCCTGGTGACCTCAGTCCTAACTACCTTCCCGGGAGGGTCTGGGACTGAAGGATGAGGTGAGAGTGTCTATCCCCTCCTGGCCCCAGCAATCTACTTTATCCCAAATCCGACACCACCCTGGGTCACAGATTCTTCCTTAGCGATACCCCTCCTTGTCTTCTTTGGAGGATCTTAGCAGTCAGTCCTCCCCCCAGTGGTGAGTCCTCTGTCCAGATAGTCCTGTAACCAGGAAAACAGATCTAGGGGATGGGGTTGTGGTACCGACGCAGGCAGCTGCCCTGCCCGGCAGGTGTGGCCACTCTCTTTTGTCCTAAGAAGCCATCAGTCATATAGTGTGCCTCCCAATTAAATAGGGTTTGAGGAGAAAATGTCACAGTGTCACAGGATATCATGAGTAACCTATTACAATCTGATATAACAAAATGGAACCTGGAGGTCATGATCAGAAGTGAGATCAACGCTGAGTGGGAGTGCGTCGGTGTGAACAGCACAGAGCAGTTTAAAGTCCTCTCCTGAGGGGCGGGGAGAATGGGAGGGATGGAGGACTGTCAGGGATGAGCAGGGGGATCATGTCTCCAGTCATTGGGGAAGGCAATACACACACTGGGGTCCATCAGAGGGGAAATGACACTGCGATTTATGGTATTTATATTGAATCCCTACCCCATCAATGACGCATTACAACTGGCATGATCAATTTAATGTTTTCATGGGTCAAGTGTGTTCAAGGAACTTACTAATTGGTGTGTGGTTGCTTCTCTCTCTTGGCCTGTAAAAAATCAGGCTGGACGGTGACTCCATTAGGAGAGGTGAGGAATGATGTGGGGTTGGTTTCTCTGTCTGACGTACATGGTGCCATAGGATGTCATTGTTGTTCCTTGTGGCCGGGGAATACCCGGCTGTACAGACCTGCCACCACTTCTCCACCCACCTTCCGCTGACGGGCACCGAGTCCCTCTCACAGCTTGGCCATTGTAAGGGGCGCTGCAGGGGGGCATGGACTCCCTCCAATCAGTGTTTCCGGCTTCCTCGGAAATACACCCAGACGTGGAGTCACTGGGTCCAGGGCAGTCTTGGTTGTTGTTGCCGATCCTCACCTCAGGGTATTTTCTCTATTAATTTTCAGAGAGACAGGGAGGGAGGATGGGCCATGTGCACCCTCACACTTTTCTCCTGCATCTCAGGCTGAGCTAGTGTCAGCTGAGGAGGAGGTTTTGGTTGCACTTCCCCGTGGGGTTACATCACCGTGTAAGAGTAACTACTCCTGTACAGAGCACAGTGATAGTCCGCCTCGTCCTCAGGCTGGGCTCCCGAGATGGTGAGGGCGGCTTTGTTCCCCAAGATGGAGCCAGAGAAGCGAGCAGGGATACCAGAGGGACGGCTGCTTGTGCTGTAGATGATCCTGCGGGGAGACTTGCCTGGGACCTGCTGGTACCAGCTGGGGTAGTTACTAGTGGACACTGATCCAGAGCTCAGGCCACAGGTGAGTGTGACTGTCCCTCCTGGAGATACGGACACGGACGGCTCCTGGGTCACAGTCTGAGAATCCACCCCTGAAACCAACGGGACAGAGACAGGTGTTATGAGGGACGAAGGTCACCTGAGACCCTGCTGCTCTGTGTCCCCCGAGGATGCAGAGTCCCCTCCTCTGACCTGAGCTGAGCGCCAGGAGCTGGAGCAGAAGCACCGTCCAGACCATGGTGGGGACCCTCCCAGGACGTGGCCTCCTCAGGCTGCTGGCTGCAGTGGGGAGTCCTGGGCCTTTTCATGCCCCCACACCCATTAGGGGGGACGGTGCCTCATGCAAATCAGCTTCCCCTCTAGTCCTGCCCAGGCTCACCCTGAGGTCCCCTGAGGTTTTGGGGGTTCATTGGAAGAGGCAGATGTTGGCACCTCATCGGCGACTACAAGGTGACTCAGACACTGATGGAGGAAAGCTGACTACTGCCACCAAGTCAGGGCCCTGACGACCCTGGTCACCTCAATCCTAAATCTGTTTTCTGAGAATGGCTGTGGGCGACATGATGAGGTAACTGTGTTTACCTCTGGGCCCAGCAGTCTAGTTCATCCCACACCTGACCCCATTTCTGAGAAAATGTTCTTCCTTCTTCAGGGAGTCCCCTTCCTGTCTTATTTGAAGGAGCCTAGCAGGAGGTCTCTCTCCCTCAAGGAGTCCCCTGGGATCATAGCTTTGGTGTCTGGGGAGTGAAGTTACAGAGTCTCCCCCTGACACAGCCTTGAACCAGGAAGCGGGGAGTAGACCAAGGCTGAGTGCGGGCCACAGGCCTGCACTGCCCTCATGATGGCAACTCCCGTGTGTCCTAAGAAGCAAACAGTTATGTGCTGTAGGTTCATTCTAATGGAAGATTTTCAGTTGGAAAAGTCATCATTTCACTGTGAAATTCGGAGACACTCCACAACATCAGATACAACTAAATAGGAAAATGTGTTTAATGCTTAGATATAGGAATTACTGTGTAGACAAGTTGGTGTGAGCATCCAGGAACCTTTGAAGACTCTGTTGTTGGTTTTGTGTGTGAGTGTGTGTGTGTGTGTGTGTGTGTGTTTGTGTTTTAAATATATTTTTATTTATTCTTTACAGAGAGGTAGAGAGAGGGATAGAGAGCTAGAAACATCGATGAGAGAGAATCATCCATCAGCCGCCTCCTGCACACCCTCTACTGGGGATGTGCCCCAACCAAGGTACATGCCCTTGACTGGAATCAAACCCAGGACCTTTCAGTCGGCAGGCCGACGCTCTATCCACTGAGCCAAACCAGTTTCAGCAAGACTCTGTTTTGTAATATATGAGAAGAGATGTATGTTTAGGGGATTCTGGACATGTGGGTGATTACATCAGAGGCCCCTCGATCCCATTGACTCTTCCTTTACCCAGGCCACCCTGACTGTACACATGTGTGTACATATGCACTATTATATAAGTCACACTCCAGTGCTGGACACCTCAGGGGACATTCCTGCAGGTGTGTCCTGGACCCAGGGAGTCCGCCCAGCGGTGGGAGGAGAGTTCCTGGAAGCCAGGCTAGATGGGAGCCTCTCTATTGGCACCATTGTCACGGAGGCACCAGAATACCCCCGGAGAACTCGGAATTTGCCTTCCTTCCATCGCTGAGTGTTGTGTGACTTGGGTTTCAGCAATGGCTTCAGATGTCAAACTTATTTCTGTGGGTTTTGAAGAGTGTTATAGGGATTGATTGTGTCATGGAGTGTCGCCGTGACTGAATTAGAAATAGAAGTGCTCAGGAAGGGTTGAGCATCAACCTATAAGCCAGGAGGTTAAGGTTCAATTCCAGGACAGGGCACAAGCGCGGGTTGCAGGCTCCATCCCCAGCAGGGAGAGTACAGGAGGCTGCTGTTTAATGATTCTCTCTCATCATTGCTATTTATCTATCTCTCTCCCTCTCCCTTCCTCTTGAAATAAAACACACACACACACACACACACACACACATACATATAAAAATAAAACAACACAATGAGGGATGCTTCTCTAGCATTCATGTGTAACATAACCTGGAGAGCTTGATATCATATAAATTCCGGGACGAAAACACTCTACTGACCTGGAGGGTCTGACATGGGAATGGAATTTCTAACAACCCCGAAGCACTGCTCCCATGTCAAGGCCAAATTAACATTATCTTTGTCCCAGAGTGGAATTCATGACGCGGCTGTGTTGTCACTGCTCTGAGTGACAGGAGACTCACAGCCTCACATTGGGGTCCCTGAGTCTCCCTGTAGGTCGATCCAGATGGGAGCTGAGCCGGTCCCTGTAGCTATGGGCAGAGAGGAAGAGGGAAGCCCATTCTTGCAGGATTCACCTGATGAGATGGACAGGCCCTGGGAGAGAATGAGGAAGCCCATGACCATGAATCCCTGGACAGAAGAATGGGGCCAGGGAGCCCCCTCCCACGGTGTGCCGGCCATTTCCACCTTCAGGCTTTTTCTGCATCAGAGGCTGAGCCAGGGTGAGCCCAGGAGGAGGTTTTGGTTGCACTTCCCCGTGGGGTTACATCACCGTGTAAGGATTACTATTACCACCCGTGTACAAATTACAGTAGTAGACGTCCTCATCCTCAGGCTGGGCCCCTGAGATGGTGAGGGCGGCTTTGTTCCCAGAGATGGAGCCAGAGAAGCGAGCGGGGACCCCATCCAAGCGGCTGTTTGTGTTGTAGATGAGTGTGCGTGGAGGCTTGTCTGGGGTCTTCAGCAACCAGCCGGGGTAGTTACCACTAGCAACTGCCCCAGAGCTCAGGCCACAGGTGAGTGTGACTGTCCCTCCTGGAGATACGGACACGGACGGCTCCTGGGTCACAGTCTGAGAATCCACCCCTGAAACCAACGGGACAGAGACAGGTGTTATGAGGGACGAAGGTCCCCTGAGGCCCTGCTGCTCTGTGTCCCCCAAGGATGCAGAGTCCCCTCCTCTGACCTGAGCTGAGCGCCAGGAGCTGGAGCAGAAGCACCGTCCAGACCATGGTGGGGACCCTCCCAGGACGTGGCCTCCTCAGGCTGCTGGCTGCAGTGGGGAGTCCTGGGCCTTTTCATGCCTCCCACACCCATTACGGGGAAGGTGCCTCATGCAAATCCGTGTCCCCTCTAGCCCTGCCCAGGCTCACCCTGAGGTCCCCGGGGGATCATGAAAGAGGCAGATGCTGGGCCTCACACAGACCAATAGACTCCACATTGGCTGAGAGGCTGAAGGAGGGGATTGATTCTGTCACCAAGTCAGTGCCCTGGAGTCCTGGTGACCTCAGTCCTAACTTCCTTCCCTGGAGGGTCTGTGGCTGGAGGCAGAGGTGAGAGTGTCTGCCCCCTCCTGGCCCCAGCAATCTACTTCATCCCAAATCTGACACCACCCTGGGTCACTGCTTCCTTCCTCAGGAAACCAGTCCTTGTCTTCTTTGGAGGATCTTAGCAGTCAGTCCTCCCTCAGTGGTGAGTCTTCTGTCCAGTCCTGATAGTCCCTGAACCAGGAGAAATGGTCAAGGGACCAGGTTTGGGGGTCCTGAGGCAGACAGCTGCACCACCAGGCAGGGATGGCCACTCGCTTTTGTCCCAAGAAACCACCCATTCTATGGGATAGCTCTCAATGAAATACAGCTTTGAGGAGAAAATGTCAGGGTGTTACCAGGCTATTGTGAGAAACTGATTAACATTTGACTTAACACAATTAAGCTGGAGGTCATGATCAGAAGTGAGAGCAACACTGAGTGTGAACGCGTTGGTGTGAGGAGCACAGAGCAGTTTAAAGTCCTTTCCCCTGACCGCGATGGGGGACCGTGAGGAGGGGCGAGAAGAATGGGAGGGATGGAGGAATGTCAGGGATCAGCAGGGACAACAGGTCTCCAGTTGTTGGAGAAGGAAATACACACACTGACGTCCATCAGAGGGGAAATGACACTGTCATTTATGGTATTTCAGTTGGAATTATTACTCAATTATCTATGTATTAAAACAATTACATTTTGTTCTGTGACTACTTCTCTCTCTTGGCCTGTAAATCAGGCTGGAAAGTGACTCGTGAGGGAGGGGTGGGGGCGGAGACACGTGTGGGTGTCAGAGCTGAGGGCTCCTGTGGCTCCTGGGGCCCAGGTGCAGGGCGGTCACACTGGAGAGAGGACCTGCCTGCCCAAGTGTGCAGGAGCCAGTGGAGTGTGTGCCTAGCTGCCTGGCCCAGAGCCTGAGCTCTGAGTCCCAGTGCACCAGCGCCCCCTGCTGGCCCCAGAGCACATGTCCTCCAGTCCATCTCCCCCAACCCTCCTGGAGTGGCTCTGTGGTTTGAGGCTTAAGGTTCCCCAGAAAGCTCTTCAGTTCCCACATGGTCGTTTTTCCACCTGGGCCTCCTTTAGGGTGAAATGCCTCGTTGTTGTTGTGGTTTTTGTCTCTGTAGCCGTGGTGACATACCCGGCCCCCATGCTTATGTCTTGGTTTCTGCCTCTGCCTTTGCCAGGAGGGTGTAATGATGACACGGGAGGAATATCTGTGTTCCAGGTCAGTCCTGCAGCTTCTCATTTATCTTTGAACGTTAAACTGGCAATGCCTTCTTTAGGCTCCTGGGTTTTTCAAATGTGTTTCTCTACAGATGTAACTTTTTTCCGTACGAGGGTTGATATACAATGAATGTTGTCCTGAGTGAAATGCTGGCCCTTTTAGAACGTTTTCCCCCTCCTGTGGTTTAGAATTCCTCATTTCCTGTTCTCCAATCTTCATTGGCCTCATTAGGTATATTTGTGAGGAGCTCCATGGCTTCCATGGGAACTGGGTTTCTAAGGTCCTGGCCATAGTCAGCATGGATCCCATGTCATCCCAACAAGAGGAGGGAAAGGAGGAGAGTGTTCGGGAAAAACGGAGGTACGTGGGCCCATGTTAAGGTTAAAATATATATTAACGTTGTCCCCACGATGGAATTCAAGACGGGGCTGTGGCGTCACTGCTCTGAGTGAGAAGAGTCTCAAAGCCTCACAGAGGGGTCTCTGAGTCTCCCTGTAGGTCGATCCAGTTGGGAGCTGAGTCTGTCCCTGTAAGGAAGGGCAGAGAGGAAGAGGGAAGCCCATTCTTGCAGGAGTCACATTATGAGAAGGACACGCCCTGGGAGAGACTGAAGAGTCACATGACCTGAATCCCACATGACCAAGGAGCCCCCTTCCCAGGGTGTGCTGACCATTTCCACTCTCGCTCTTCTTTCTGCATCAAATGCTGAGTCAATCTGTGCCCAAGAGGAGGTTTTGGTTGCACTTCCCCGTGGGATTACATCACTGTGTAAAGATTATTACTTTTACCCGTGTACAAAGCACAGTAATAGATGTCTTCGTCCTCTGGCTGGGCCCCCGAGATGGTGAGGGCGGCTTTGTTCCCAGAGATGGCGCCAGAGAAGCGGGCAGGGACCCCATCTACGCGGTTGTTTGTGCTGTAGATGAGCCGGCGTGGAGGCTTGCCTGGGGTCTGCTGGTGCCAGCTGGGGTAGTTACTAGTGGAGACTGCCCCAGAGCTCAGGCCACAGGTGAGTGTGACTGTCCCTCCGGGAGATACGGACACGGACGTTTCCTGGGTCACAGTCTGAGAATCCACCCCTGAAACCAACGGGACAGAGACAGGTGTTATGAGGGACGAAGGTCCCATGAAGCACTGCTGCTCTGTGTCCCCCGAGGATCAGAGTCCCCTCCTCTGACCTGAGCTGAGCGTCAGGAGCTGGAGCAGAAGCACCGTCCAGACCATGGTGGGGACTCTCCCAGGACGTGGGCTCCTCAGGCTGCTGGCTGCAGTGGGGAGTCCTGGGGCCTTTTCATGCCTCACACACCCATTCGGGGGGAAGGTGCCTCATGCAAATCAGCTTCCCCTCTAGCCCTGCCCAGGCTCACCCTGCGGTCCCCGGGGGATCATGAAAGAGGCAGATGCTGGGCCTCACACAAAGCAATAGACTCCACATTGACTGAGAGGCTGAGGGAGGGGGTTGATTCTGTCACCAAGTAGCTCCCTGGAGTCCTGGTGACCTCAGTCTTAACTTCCTTCCCTGGAGGGCCTGGGGCTGAAGGAAGAGGTGAGAGTGTCTGCCCCCTCCTGGCCCCAGCAATCTACTTCATCCCAAATCCGACACCATCCCTGGGTCACTGCTTCTTCCTTAGCGATACCCCTCCTTGTCTTCTTTGGAGGATCTTCGCAGTCAGTCCTCCCTCCAGTGGTGAGTCCACTGTCCAGATAGTCCTGGAACCAGGAACACATATCTAGGGGATGGGGTTGTGGTACCGACGCAGGCAGCTGCCCTGCCCGGTGGCCACTCTCTTTTGTCCTAAGAAGCCATCAGTCATATAGTGTGCCTCCTGATTAAATAGGGTTTGAGGAGAAAATGACAGGGTCACAGGATATCGTGAGAAACCAATTACCATCTGACATAACAAAATGGAGCCCGGAGGTCATGATCAGAAGTGAGATCAACGCTGAGTGTGAATGCATCGTTGTGAACAGCACAGAGCAGTTTAAAGTCCTCTCCTGAGGGGCGGGGAGAATGGGAGGGATGGAGGACTGTCAGGGATGAGCAGTGAGAACATGTCTGCAGTCGTTGAGGAAGGCAATACACACACTGGCGTCCATCAGAGGGGAAATGACACTGCGATTTATGGTACTTATATTGAATCCCTACCCCATCAACTACGCATTACAACTGGCATGATCAATTTAATTTTTTCACAGGTCATGTTTGTTCAAGAAAATTAGTTTTTGGTGTGTGGTTGCTGCTCTCTCTTGGGCTGTAAATCAGGCTGGACGGTGACTCCATGCGGGAAGGGGAGGAATGATGTGGGGTTGGTTTCTCTGTCTGACTTACATGGTGCCATAGGATGTCATTGTTGTTCCTTGTCGCCAGGGAATACCCCACTGTACAGACCTGCCACCACTTCTCCACCCACCTTCCGCTGACGAGCACCGAGTCCCTCCCACAGCTTGGCCATTGTAAGGGGCGCTGCAGGGGGGCATGGACTCCCTCAAATCAGTGTTTCCGGCTTCCTCGGAAATACACCCAGACGTGGAGTCACTGGGTCCAGGGCAGTCTTGGTTGTTGTGGCCCATCCTCACCTGAGGGTATTTTCTCTATTAATTTTCAGAGAGACAGGGAGGGAGGATGGGCCATGTGCACCCTCACACTTTTCTCCTGCATCTCAGGCTGAGCCCGGGTGAGCCCAGAAGGAGGTTTTGGTTGCACTTCCCCATGGGTTTATATCAGCGTGTAAAGAGCACCAACATTGTACAGAGTACAGTAATAGTCCGCCTCGTCCTCAGGCTGGGCCCCCGAGATGGTGAGGGTGGCTTTGTTCCCAGAGATGGAGCCAGAGAAGCGAGCAGGGATACCAGAGGGACGGCTGCTTGTGCTGTAGATGAGCTGGCGGGGAGGCTTGCCTGGGGTCTGCTGGAACCAGCCGGGGTAGTTATTAGTGGACACAGCCCCAGAGCTCAGGCCACAGGTGAGTGTGACTGTCCCTCCTGGAGATATGGACACGGACGGCTCCTGGGTCACAGTCTGAGAATCCACCCCTGAAACCAACGGGACAGAGACAGGTGTTATGAGGGACGAAGGTCACCTGAGACCCTGCTGCTCTGTGTCCCCCGAGGATGCAGAGTCCCCTCCTCTGACCTGAGCTGAGCGCCAGGAGCTGGAGCAGAAGCACCGTCCAGACCATGGTGGGGACCCTCCCAGGACGTGGCCTTTTCAGGCTGCTGGCTGCAGTGGGGAGTCCTGGGCCTTTTCATGCCCCCAACACCCATTAGGGGGGAAGGTGCCTCATGCAAATCAGCTTCCCCTCTAGCCCTGCCCAGGCTCACCCTGCGGTCTCTGGGGGATCATGAAAGAGGTAGATGCTGGGCCCTCAGACAGACCAATAGACTCCACATTCACTGAGAGGCTGAAGGAGGGGGTTGTGGTCTATCACCAAGTCAGTGCCCTGGTGTCCGGGTGACCTCAGTCCTAACTTCTTTCCCGGGAGTGTCTGGGGCTGAAGGATGAGGTGGGAGGGTTCCTCTCTTGGCCCCCACAATGTAGTTCACCCCTAATCTCTCCATCCCTGGGTCACTGCTTCCTTCCTCAGGAAACCCCTTCTTATCTTCATTGGAGGATCTTAACAGTCAGTCCTCCATCCAGCAGTGAGTCCTTTGTCCAGCCCTGTTAGTCCCTGAACCAGGAGAAATGTCCAGGGGCCTAGGGTTGGGGGTCCTAACGCAGACAGCTGCACCTCCAGGCAGGGATAGTTACTCTCTTTTGTTCTAAGAAGCCATCCATTTTTTGGGATAGCTTTCTTTCTTTTCTTTTTTTAATATATTTTTTTAAAAAAAGAGGGATAGAAAGTTAGAAATATCGATGAGAGAATCATTGATCAACTGCCTCTTGCATGCCCCCTACCGGGGATGTTCCCACAACCAAGGTACATCCCCTTGCCGGAATGGAACCCGGGACCTTTCAGTCTGCAGGCTGAAGCTCTATCCATGGAGCCAAACCGGTTTTGGCATTCTTTGGGATAGCTTTCAATGAAATACAGCTTTGAGGAGAAAATGTCGCAGTATCACCAGGATATTGTGAGAAACCAAATTACCATCTAATATAACAAAATAGAGCATGGAGCTCATGATCAGAAGTGAGATCAACGCTGAGTGTGAACGCGTCGGTGTGAACAGCACAGAGCAGTTAAAAGTCCTCTCCTGAGGGGCGGGGAGAATGGGAGGGATGGAGGACTGTCAGGGATGAGCAGGGGGAACATGTCTCCAGTCGCTGGGAAGGCAATACACACACTGGCGACCATCAGAGGGGAAATGACAGTGATTTATGGTATTTCTGTTGGAATCATTAGCCAATCATCTATGTATTAAAACAATTACTTTTTGTTGTGTGATTGCTTCTCTCTCTTGGCCTGTAAATCAGGCTGGACAGTGACTCCGTGAGGGAGGGGTCGGGGAGGAGACACGTGTGGGTGTCAGAGCTGAGGGCTCCTGTGGCTCCTGGGGCCCAGGTGCAGGGCGGTCACACTGGAGAAAGGACCTGCCTGCCCAAGTGTGCAGGAGCCAGTGGAGTGTGTGCCTAGCTGCCTGGCCCAGAGCCTGAGCTCTGAGTCCCAGTGCACCAGCGCCCCTTGCTGGTCTCAGAGCACATGTCCTCCAGCCCATCTCCTCCCCCCAGCCCTCCTTGAGGGGGTCTGTGGTCTTCCTGAGGCCACTCCCCAGGGCAGGACAATGAGCAGGTCCCGCCTCTGGTGCTGGAGGGTCCCGTGATTTTCTCAGGGGACTGGGGACCTGCACAAAAGTAAATGACTCTCTAGTACCCAGCTCTTAAAGGAGCCCTGATAGTTTCTCTCTGTCTTCCTGGGCCTGGTTTCATTTCTGGTGCCTGAGCATTTGGAGTAAAGTTTGAGGCTTAAGGTTCCCCAGACAGCCTGTCAGTTCCTACCTGGTCGTGATTCCACCTGGGCCTCCTTTAGGGTGAAATGCCTGTTTGTTATTATTGTTGTTGTTGTCTTTGTGGCTGTGTGAGGGCTCCTGTCAGAGTCCCAGCCCCAGGGGACTTGTCCTGGCTATTCCCTCTGCCTTTGCCAGGAGACTATGAGGGTGTCAGGGAGCAAGTGTCTTGTGTTCTCTGCTTCCCTCTACAGGTTCTTATTTACTCTGGAGCGTTACACTGGCAGCACTTCCTGTGGGCTCCTGAGGGGTTTCAGATGTATTCCCCTAGTTTTGTGATTGTTCTCAGGACAATGTGTGACATGAAGAGTGTGTTCATGTGTGTGAAGCTCCACCTCATCTGGACTTCTCTTCTCCCCGATGGGATGTGGAAGTCCTCATTTCCTGTTCTCCCATCTTTCTGGCCTTCAGTGTCCTTGTTGGGATGTCCCTGGGTGTCATGGGGACTGGGTCTGTAAGGCTGAGGCCCAAATCCACTCACATTGATCACCGGTCATCCCACCGACAACAGCAGAGCGCTGGGAGGACTTGGGGGAGGTCACGGGGTCGCCTGGAGGAAGCGTGCCCTCCTCTGAGAACCCTGTCCTCCCTGGAGCCTGGAGGGCAGAAGCTCCTCACAGTGTGACTCCCAGGAAGAAGCCCCATCTTCCCCCCTGAGGTGTCTGGGTTCAGAGCAGGAACAGCCAGGCCCCGGCAGGGCACTGGAGACATGCAGGGCTATGGAGAGGTCCTTCGGCCTCCCAGGCCACGCGAGTGGACCTCTGCTTTGGATAAGACCTTTTCTTTTTCACCTGATTGACATTTGATCTTCTCTCGTGTTGGTTTCAGGTGCACAGCGTAGTGTTGTGTGATCCTGTTTTACAGAGTGTTCCCCTGGGATCCCTGTGCCCACCTGGCCCCGATCAGACTTACCAAAAGGTCATTGTCCAGGTCCCTGTGCTGTGCGTCAGCCTTCCCGTGCCGGTTTGGGAAGCACCACTTAGTGGTTCTTACTCCCTCCCACTTTCTCAGTCAGCCTCCTAGACCCCCTGCCCTCAGGAAATCTTCTGTTTGTTCTCAATTTACTTTATTTATTTTTTCCTTTACCTTCCACATATGAGTGCAGTCATATGGTGTTTGTTTTTCTCTGTCTGACCGACTTTACTTAGCACAATTCCCACAAGGCCCCTCTGGGCACCTGGCTGCTTCCATGGCGTGGCCATTGCAAATTAGCTGCGGTGAACGCGGGGAGCATGCAGTTCTCCCCATCAGTGTTGGGGTTTCTCCAGGTGAATCCCCAGATGTGGACCCTCTGGGGATTGAGGCAGTTTGGCCTGTCATGCTTTAAGGCCCCTCCATACAGCTTTCTCTGGTGACTGCACCAGCCTGTATTCCCCCTGACAGTGCCTGAGGGTTCCCTTTCCTTCACATCTCCACCAACACTTGTGGTGTGTGGATTTGATGACAGCCATTCTAAGCATGTGCGGTGGCATTGCATTGTGGGATGCATTTACATTTATTTGACCCTCACTGACACTGAGTATCTTTTCCTCTGCCTGTTGGCCTCTGTGTTTTTGGTGGAGAAGTCTCCTCAAGTTCTCTGCCCGTTATTTGTTTGGATTCTTTTGTGGGTTTGCTTTCTTTTCCTGGTGTAGAGCTATATGCACTCTTTATAAATGTGGGACATGATCCCCTTTATGGGATATGTCATTGGCAATACCTGCTTCCACTCGGTAGTCAGTCTTTTTGTTTTGTTGATGGTTTTCGTTTGCTGTGCAAAAACTCTTTAGTTTCATGAATCCCATTGGTTTATTTTTCCACTTGTTTTCCTTGCCTGAGGAGATGTATTAGAAAAAAAATGTAGGTAAGATAACTGCCAGAGATTTTAGTACCTGTATTTCTTACAGAGTTTTATGGTTTTGAGTCTGAGATTTCAGTCTTTCATGCTTATGGAGGCTGTTCTCTGATGAGGAAGAAGATAGGTACCAGAAGGAGGAGAAGAGCTTCTACAGCATTCATGTGGAACCACCTCCTACAGAGCGTGTGGTCAGGACAAGAACATGTTTCTGACTCAGTGGATCTACCAGGGGAATTGCATTTCTGACAAGCGCCCACGGTGTGCTGGCCATTTCCACCTTCAGGCTTTTTGTACATCAGAGTCTGAGACAGTGTGAGCCCAGGAGGAGGAGGTTTTGGTGGCACTTCCCCGTGGCTTTACATCACTGTGTCAATAGCTACCCATGTGCAGGGCACAGTGATAGTGCACTTCGTCCTCCGGCTGGGCCCCCGAGATGGTGAGGGCGGCTTTGTTTCCAGAGATGGAGCCAGAGAAGCGAGCAGGGATACCAGAGGGACGGGTGTTTGTGTGGTAGATGAGCAGGCGGGGAGACTTGCCTGGGGTCTGCTGGTACCAGCTGGGGTAGTTACTACTAGTGACTGCCCCAGAGCTCAGGCCACAGGTGAGTGTGACTGTCCCTCCTGGAGATATGGACACGGACGGCTCCTGGGTCACCACAGTCTGAGAATCCACCCCTGAAACCAACGGGACAGAGACGGGTGTTATGAGGGATGAAGGTCACCTGAGACCCTGCTGCTCTGTGCCCCCCGAGGATGCAGAGTCCCCTCCTCTGACCTGAGCTGAGCGCCAGGAGCTGGAGCAGAAGCACCGTCCAGACCATGGTGGGGACCCTCCCAGGACGTGGCCTCCTCAGGCTGCTGGCTGCAGTGGGGAGTCCTGGGCCTTTTCATGCCCCCACACCCATTAGGGGGGAAGGTGCCTCATGCAAATCAGCTTCCCCTCTAGCCCTGCTCAGGCTCACCCTGAGGTCCCCTGAGGTTTTGGGGGTTCATTGGAAGAGGCAGATGTTGGCACCTCATCGGCGACTACAAGGTGACTCAGACACTGATGGAGGAAAGCTGACTACTGCCACCAAGTCATCGCCCTGACGACCCTGGTCACCTCAATCCTAAATCTGTTTTCTGAGAATGGCTGTGGGCGACATGATGAGGTAACTGTGTTTACCTCTGGGCCCAGCAGTCTAGTTCATCCCACACCTGACCCTATTTCTGAGAAAATGTTCTTCCCTCTTCAGGGAGTCCCCTTCCTGTCTTATTTGAAGGAGCCTAACAGGAGGTCTCTCTCCCTCAGGGAGTCCCCTGGGATCATAGCTTTGGTGTCTGGGGAGTGAAGGGACAGGGTCTCCCCCTGACACAGCCTTGAACCAGGAAGCAGGGAGTAGACCAAGGCTGAGTGCGGGCCACAGGCCTCCACTGCCCGCATGATGGCAACTCCCGTGTGTCCTAAGAAGCAAACAGTTATGTGCTGTAGGTTCATTCTAAGATTTTCAGTTGGAAAAGTCACCATTTCACTGTGAAATTCGGAGACACTCCACAACATCAGATACAACTAAATAGGAAAATGTATTTAATGCTCAGAAATAGAAATCACTGTGTAGACAAGTTGGTGTGAGCATCCAGGAACCTTTGAAGACTCTGTTGTTGGTTTTGTGTGTGTGTGTGTTTTAAATATTTTTTTATTTATTCTTTACAGAGAGGTAGAGAGAGGGATAGAGAGCTAGAAACATCGATGAGAGAGAATCATCCATCAGCCGCCTCCTGCACACCCCCTACTGGGGATGTGCCCCAACCAAGGTACATGCCCTTGACTGGAATCAAACCCAGGACCTTTCAGTCGGCAGGCCGACGCTCTATCCACTGAGCCAAACCAGTTTCAGCAAGACTCTGTTTTGTAATATATGAGAAGAGATATATGTTTAGGGGATTCTGGACACGAGGGTGATTACATCAGAGGCCCCTCGATCCCATTGACTCTTCCTTTACCCAGGCCACCCTGACTGTACACATGTGTGTACATATGCACTATTATATAAGTCACACTCCAGTGCTGGACACCCCAGGGGACATTCCTGCAGGTGTGTCCTGGACCCAGGGAGTCCGCCCAGCGGTGGGAGGAGAGTTCCTGGAAGCCAGGCCAGATGGGAACCTCTCTATTGGCACCATTGTCACGGAGGCACCAGAATACCCCCGGAGAACTCGGAATTTGCCTTCCTTCCATCGCTGAGTGTTGTGTGACTTGGGTTTCAGCAATGGCTTCAGATGTCAAACTTATTTCTGTGGGTTTTGAAGAGTGTTATAGGGATTGATTGTGTCATGGAGTGTCGCCGTGACTGAATTAGAAATAGAAGTGCTCAGGAAGGGTTGAGCATCAACCTATAAGCCAGGAGGTTAAGGTTCAATTCCAGGACAGGGCACAAGCGCGGGTTGCAGGCTCCATCCCCAGCGGGGAGAGTACAGGAGGCTGCAGTTTAATGATTCTCTCTCATCATTGCTATTTATCTATCTCTCTCCCTCTCCCTTCCTCTTGAAATAAAAAAAACACACACACACACATACATATAAAAATAAAACAACACAATGAGGGATGCTTCTCTAGCATTCATGTGTAACATAACCTGGAGAGCTTGCTATCATATAAATTCCGGGACGAGAACACTCTACTGACCTGGAGGGTCTGACATGGGAATGGAATTTCTAACAACCCCGAAGCACTGCTCCCATGTCAAGGCCAAATTAACATCATCTTTGTCCCAGAGTGGAATTCATGACGCGGCTGTGTTGTCACTGCTCTGAGTGACAGGAGACTCACAGCCTCACATTGGGGTCCCTGAGTCTCCCTGTAGGTCGATCCAGATGGGAGCTGAGCCCATCCCTGGAGCTATGGGCAGAGAGGAAGAGGGAAGCCCATTCTTGCAGGATTCACCTGATGAGATAAACAGACCCTGGGAGAGACTGAGGAGGCACATGACCACGAATCCCTGGAGGGACAATGGGGCCAGGGAGCCCCCTTAACCCAGTGTGCCGGCCATTTCCACCTTCTGGCTTTTTCTGCATCAGAGGCTGAGCCAGGGTGAGCCCAGGAGGAGGTTTTGGTTGCACTTCCCCGTGGGGTTACATCACTGTGTAAGGATTACTATTACCACCCGTGTACAAATTACAGTAGTAGACGTCCTCATCCTCAGGCTGGGCCCCCGAGATGGTGAGGGCGGCTTTGTTCCCAGAGATGGAGCCAGAGAATCGAGCGGGGACCCCATCCAAGCGGCTGTTTGTGTTGTAGATGAGTGTGCGTGGAGGCTTGTCTGGCGTCTTCAGCAACCAGCCAGGGTAGTTACCACTAGCAACTGCCCCAGAGCTCAGGCCACAGGTGAGTGTGACTGTCCCTCCCAGAGATACGGACACGGATGGCTCCTGGGTCACAGTCTGAGAATCCACCCCTGAAACCAACGGGACAGAGACAGGTGTTATGAGGGACGAAGGTCCCCTGAGGCCCTGCTGCTCTGTGTCCCCCAAGGATGCAGAGTCCCCTCCTCTGACCTGAGCTGAGCGCCAGGAGCTGGAGCAGAAGCACCGTCCAGACCATGGTGGGGACCCTCCCAGGACGTGGCCTCCTCGGGCTGCTGGCTGCAGTGGGGAGTCCTGGGGCCTTTTCATGCCTCACACACCCATTCGGGGGGAAGGTGCCTCATGCAAATCAGCTTCCCCTCTAGCCCTGCCCAAGTTCACCCTGCGGTCCCCGGGGGATCATGAAAGAGGCAGATGCTGGGCCTCACACAGACCAATAGACTCCACATTGACTGAGAGGCTTAGGGAAGGGGTTGTGGTCTATCACCAAGTCAGTGCCCTGGAGTCCTGGTGACCTCAGTCCTAACTTCCTTCCCTGGAGGGTCTGAGGCTGGAGGATGAGGTGAGAGTGTCTGCCCCCTCCTGGCCCCAGCAATCTACTTCATCCCAAATCTGACACCACCCTGGGTCACTGCTTCCTTCCTCAGGAAACCAGTCCTTGTCTTCTTTGGAGGATCTTAGCAGTCAGTCCTCCCTCAGTGGTGAGTCCTCTGTCCAGTCCTGATAGTCCCTGAACCAGGAGAAATGGTCAGGGGACCAGGTTTGGGGGTCCTGAGGCAGACAGCTGCACCACCAGGCAGGGATGGCCACTCTCTTTTGTCCCAAGAAACCACCCATTCTATGGGATAGCTCTCAATGAAATACAGCTTTGAGGAGAAAATGTCAGGGTGTTACCAGGCTATTGTGAGAAACTGATTAACATTTGACTTAACACAATTAAGCTGGAGGTCATGATCAGAAGTGAGAGCAACACTGAGTGTGAACGCGTTGGTGTGAGGAGCACAGAGCAGTTTAAAGTCCTTTCCCCTGACCGCGATGGGGGACCGTGAGGAGGGGCGAGAAGAATGGGAGGGATGGAGGAATGTCAGGGATCAGCAGGGACAACAGGTCTCCAGTTGTTGGAGAAGGAGATACACACACTGACGTCCATCAGAGGGGAAATGACACGGTCATTTATGGTATTTCAGTTGGAATTATTACTCAATCATCTATGTATTAAAACAATTACATTTTGTTCTGTGACTACTTCTCTCTCTTGGCCTGTAAATCAGGCTGGACAGTGACTCGTGAGGGAGGGGTGGGGGCGGAGACACGTGTGGGTGTCAGAGCTGAGGGCTCCTGTGGCTCCTGGGGCCCAGGTGCAGGGCAGTCACACTGGAGAGAGGACCTGCCTGCCCAAGTGTGCAGGAGCCAGTGGAGTGTGTGCCTAGCTGCCTGGCCCAGAGCCTGAGCTCTGAGTCCCAGTGCACCAGCGCCCCCTGCTGGCCCCAGAGCACATGTCCTCCAGCCCATCTCCTCCCCCAGCCTTCCTGGAGGGGCTCTGTGGTCTTCCTGAGGCCACTCCCAGGGCAGGACAATGAGTAGGTCCCCCCTCTGGTGCTGGCAGACCCGTGATTTTCTCAGCGGCCTCGGGACCTGCACAAAAGCAAATGGCTCACTACGTTCCCAGCCCTTAAAGGAGCCCTGCTTGTGGCTTTCCCTCTGTCTGCCTGGCCGCTGGGGTCAGTTCTGGTGCCTGAGTATTGGAGCAAAGTTTGAGGCTTAAGGTTCCCCAGAAAGCTCCTCAGTTCCTACCTTGTCGTGATTCCACCTGGGCCTCCTATAGGGTGAAATGAGTGGTTGTTGTTGGGGTTGTTGTCTCTGTAGCCGTGGTGACATACCCGGCCTCCGTGGTTATGTCTTGGTTTCTGCCTCTGCCTTTGTCAGGAGGGTGTAAGAATGACAAGGGAGGAATGTCTGTGTTCAGGTCAGTCCTGCAGCTTCTCATTTATCTTTGAACGTTACACTGGCAATGCCTTCTTTAGGCTCCTGGGTTTTTCAAATGTGTTTCTCTACAGATGTAACTTTTTTCCGTACGAGGGTTGATATACAATAAATGTTGTCCTGAGTGAAATGCTGGCCTTTTAGAACGTTTTCCCCCTCCTGTGGTTTAGAATTCCTCATTTCCTGTTCTCCCATCTTCATTGGCCTCATTAGGTATATTTGTGAGGAGCTCCATGGCTTCCATGGGAACTGGGTTTCTAAGGTCCTGGCCATAGTCAGCATGGATCCCATGTCATCCCAACAACAGCAGGGAAAGAAGGAGAGGGCCCGGGATAAACGGGGGTCCGTGGGCCCATGTCAAGGATAAAATATATATTAACATTGTCCCCAAGATGGAATTCATGACGGGGCTGTGGCGTCACTGCTCTGAGTGAGAGGAGACTCACAGCCTCACAGAGGTGTATCTGAGTCTCCCTGTAGGTCGATCCAGTTGGGAGCTGAGCCCATCCTGTAGCTAGGGCAGAAAGGAAGAGAGAATCCCATTCTTGCAGGAGTCACATGAGGAGAGGAACACGCTCTGGGAGACACTGAGGAGGCACATGACCACGAATCCCTGGAGGGACAATGGGGCCAGGGAGCCCCCTTCCCACGGTGTGCCGGCCATTTGCACCTTCAGGCTTTTTCTGCATCAGAGGCTGAGCCAGGGTGAGCCCAGGAGGAGGTTTTGGTTGCACTTCCCCGTGGGGTTACATCAACGTGTAAGTATTAGTACTACCACCCGTGTACACAAGACAGTAGTAGACGTCCTCATCCTCAGGCTGGGCCCCTGAGATGGTGAGGGCGGCCTTGTTCCCAGAGATGGAGCCAGTGAAGCGAGCGGGGACCCCATCAAAGCGGCTGTTTGTGTTGTATATGAGACTTCGTGGAGGCTTGCCTGGGGTCTGCTGATACCAGCTGGGGTAGTTACTAGTGGAGACTGCCCCAGAGCTCAGGCCACAGGTGAGTGTGACTGTCCCTCCTGGAGATACGGACACGGACGGCTCCTGGGTCACAGTCTG
The DNA here is from genome assembly GCA_903992545.1 of Pipistrellus pipistrellus. Lineage (NCBI taxonomy): Eukaryota > Metazoa > Chordata > Mammalia > Chiroptera > Vespertilionidae > Pipistrellus > Pipistrellus pipistrellus. The sequence continues at coordinate 1,351,787 of LR862375.1, forward strand.
AGAATCCACCCCTGAAACCAACGGGACAGAGACAGGTGTTATGAGGGACGAAGGTCCCCTGAGGCCCTGCTGCTCTGTGTCCCCCGAGGATGCAGAGTCCCCTCCTCTGACCTGAGCTGAGCGCCAGGAGCTGGAGCAGAAGCACCGTCCAGACCATGGTGGGGACCCTCCCAGGACGTGGCCTCCTCAGGCTGCTGGCTGCAGTGGGGAGTCCTGGGGCCTTTTCATGCCTCCAACACCCATTAGGGGGGAAGGTGCCTCATGCAAATCAGCTTCCCCTCTAGCCCTGCCCAGGCTCACCCTGCGGTCCCCGGGGGATCATGAAAGAGGCACATGCTGGGCCTCACACAAAGCAATAGACTCCACATTGACTGAGAGGCTGAGGGAGGGGATTGATTCTGTCACCAAGTAGCTCCCTGGAGTCCTGGTGACCTCAGTCTTAACTTCCTTCCCTGGAGGGCCTGGGGCTGAAGGAAGAGGTGAGAGTGTCTGCCCCCTCCTGGCCCCAACAATCTACTTCATCCCAAATCCGACACCACCCTGGGTCACTGCTTCTTCCTTAGCGATACCCCTCCTTGTCTTCTTTGGAGGATCTTCGCAGTCAGTCCTCCCTCCAGTGGTGAGTCCACTGTCCAGATAGTCCTGGAACCAGGCACACATATCTAGGGGATGGGGTTGTGGTGCCGACGCAGGCAGCTGCCCTGCAGGGATGGCCACTCTCTTTTGTCCTAAGAAGCCATCAGTCATATACTGTGCCTCCTGATTAAATAGGGTTTGAGGAGAAAATGACACAGTGTCACAGGATATCATGAGAAACCAATTACCATCTGACATAACAAAATGGAGCCCGGAGGTCATGATCAGAAGTGAGATCAACGCTGAGTGTGAGTGCGTCGGTGTGAACAGCACAGAGCAGTTTAAAGTCCTCTCCTGAGGGGCGGGGAAAATGGGAGGGATGGAGGACTGTCAGGGATGAGCAGTGAGAACATGTCTCCAGTCGTTGAGGAAGGCAATACACACACTGGCGTCCATCAGAGGGGAAATAACACTGCGATTTATGGTATTTATATTGAATCCCTACCCCATCAACTACGCATTACAACTGGCATGATCAATTTAATTTTTTCACAGGTCATGTTTGTTCAAGAAAATTAGTTTTTGGTGTGTGGTTGCTGCTCTCTCTTGGGCTGTAAATCAGGCTGGACGGTGACTCCATGCGGGAAGGAGAGGAATGATGTGGGGGTGGGTTTCTCTGTGTAACTTACATGGTGCCATAGGATGTCATTGTTGTTCCTTGTCCCCGGGGAATACCCCGCTGTACAGACCTGCCACCACTTCTCCACCCACCTTCTGCTGACGGGCACCGAGTCCCTCCCACAGCTTGGCCATTGTAAGGGGCGCTGCAGGGAGGGCATGGACTCCCTCCAATGAGTGTTTCCGGCTTCCTCGGAAATACACCCAGACGTGGAGTCACTGGGTCCAGGGCAGTCTTGGTTGTTGTGGCCGATCCTCACCTGAGGGTATTTTCTCTATTAATTTTCAGAGAGACAGGGAGGGAGGATGGTCCATGTGCAACCTCACACTTTTCTCCTGCATCTCAGGCTGAGCCAGGGTGAGCCCAGAAGGAGGTTTTGGTTGCACTTCCCTGTGGGGTTACATCACTGTGTAAGTATTAGTACTACCACCCGTGTACACAAGACAGTAGTAGACGCTCTCATCCTCAGGCTGGGCCCCCGAGATGGTGAGGGCGGCTTTGTTCCCAGAGGTGGAGCCAGAGAAGCGGGCAGGGACCCCATCAAAGAGGCTGTTTTTGTAGGAGATGAGTGTGCGGGGAGGCTTGCCTGGGGTCTTCTGGTACCAGCTGGGGTAGTTACTAGTGGAGACTGCCCCAGAGCTCAGGCCACAGGTGAGTGTGACTGTCCCTCCTTGAGCTATAGACACGGACGGCTCCTCGGTCGCCACAGTCTGAGAATCCACCCCTGAAACCAACGGGACAGAGACAGGTGTTATGAGGGACGAAGGTCCCCTGAGGCCCTGCTGCTCTGTTTTCCCTGAGGATGCAGAGTCCCCTCCTCTGACCTGAGCTGAGCGCCAGGAGCTGGAGCAGAAGCACCGTCCAGACCATGGTGGGGACCCTCCCAGGACGTGGCCTCCTCAGGCTGCTGGCTGCAGTGGGGAGTCCTGGGCCTTTTCATGCCCCCCACACCCATTAGGGGGGAAGGTGCCTCATGCAAATCAGCTTCCCCTCTAGCCCTGCCCAGGTCACCCTGAGGGCCCCGGGGGATCATGAATGAGGCAGATGCTGGGCCTCACACAGACCAATGGACTCCACATTGGCTGAGACGCTGAGGGAGGGGGTTGATTCTGTCACCAAGTCAGCTTCCCGGAGTCCTGGTGACCTCAGTCCTAACTTCCTTCCCTAGATGGTCTGAGGCTGAAGGATGAGGTGGGAATGTCTGCCCCCTCCTGGCCCCAGCAATCTACTTCATCCCAAATCTGACACCATCCCTGGGTCACTGCTTCTTCCTTAGCGATACCCCTCCCTGTCCTCCTTGGAGGATCTTAGCAGTCAGTCCTCCCCGCAGTGGTGAGTCCTCTGTCCAGCCTTGTTAGTCCCTGAACCAGGAAAACAGACCTGGAGGATGGGGTTGTGGTACCGACGCAGACAGCTGCCCTGCCCTGCAGGGATGGCCACTCTCTTTTCACCTAAGAAGCCATCAGTTAAGTGGTGTGCCTCCCAACTAAATAGGGTTTGAGGAGAAAATGTCAGGTTGTCACCATGTCATTGTGAGAAACCGATTACCATCTGACATAACAAAATGGAGCCTGGAGCACATGATCAGAAATGAGAGCAGCTGAAACCGGTTTGGCTGAGTGGTAGAGCATCGGTCTGCGGACTGAAAGGTCCTGGATTCGATTCCGGTCAAGGGCATGTACATTGGTTGCGGGCACATCCCCAGTGGAGGGGGTGCAGGAGGCAGCTGGTAGATGTTTTTCTCTCATCGACATTTCTAGCTCTCTATCCCTCTCCCTTCCTCTCTGTGAAAAATCAATGAAATATATTTTTTTTTAAAAAAAAGAGAAAGAAAAGAAGTGAGAGCAACGCTGAGTGTGAGTGCGTCGGTGTGAACAGCACAGAGCAGTTTAAAGTTCTCTCGTGAGAGGCTGGGAGAATGGGAGGGATGGAGGACTGTCAGGGATGAGCAGGGACAACATGTATCCAGTCATTGGGGAAGGCAAAACACACACTGGCGTCCATCAGAGGGGAAATGACACTGTGGTTTATGGTATTTATTTTGAGTCCCTAGCCAATGAACTATGCTTTAGAACTGGCATGATCACTTTAAATTTCTCATAGTCATGTTTCTTCAACAATAATATTTATGTGTGTGTGATTGCTTCTCTCTCTTGGCCTGTAAATCAGGCTGGACAGTGACTCCGTGAGGGAAGGGTGGGGAGGAGACACGTGTGAGTGTGAGAGCTGAGGGCTCCTGTGGCTCCTGGGTCACAGGTGCAGGGCGGTCACACTTGAGGGAGGACCTGCCTGCCCAAGTGTGCAGGAGCCAGTGGAGTGTGTGCCTAGCTGCCTGGCCCAGAGCCTGAGCTCTGAGTCCCAGTGCACCAGCGCCCCCTGCTGGTCCCAGAGCACATGTCCTCCAGTCCATCTCCTCCCCCAACCCTCCTGGAGTGGCTCTGTGGTTTGAGGCTTAAGGTTCCCTAGAAAGCTCATCAGTTCCCACATGGTCGTGATTCCACCTGGGCCTCCTTTAGGGTGAAATGCCTGGTTGTTGTTGTGGTTGTTGTCTCTGTAGCGGTGGTGACATACCCAGCCCCCATGCTTATGTCTTGGTTTCTGCCTCTGCCTTTGCCAGGAGGGTGTAAAGATGACAAAGGAGGGATGTCTGTGTTCCAGGTCAGTCCTGTAGCTTCTCATTTATCTTTGAACGTTAAACTGGCAATGCCTTCTTTAGGCTCCTGAGGTGTTCAAATGTGTTTCTCTATAAATGTAACTTTTTTCAGTACCAGGGTTGATATAAAATAAATGTAATCATGAGCGAAATGCCGTCCCTTTTAGAACATTTTCCCCCTCCCGGGGTTTAGATTTTCTCAATTCCTGTTCTCCCATCTTCATTGGCCTCATTAGGTATATTGTGAGGAGCTCCATGGCTTCCATGGGAACTGGGTTTCTAAGGTCCTGGCCATAGTCAGCATGGATCCCATGTCATCCCAACAAGAGGAGGGAAAGGAGGAGAGTGTTCGGGAAAAACGGGGGTACGTGGGCCCATGTTAAGGTTAAAATATATATTAACGTTGTCCCCACGATGGAATTCAAGACGGGGCTGTGGCGTCACTGCTCTGAGTGAGAAGAGTCTCAAAGCCTCACAGAGGGGTCTCTGAGTCTCCCTGTAGGTCGATCCAGTTGGGAGCTGAGTCTGTCCCTATAAGGAAGGGCAGAGAGGAAGAGGGAAGCCCATTCTTGCAGGAGTCACATTATGAGAAGGACACGCCCTGGGAGAGACTGAAGAGTCACATGACCTGAATCCCACATGACCAAGGAGCCCCCTTCCCAGGGTGTGCTGACCATTTCCACTCTCGCTCTTCTTTCTGCATCAAATGCTGAGTCAATCTGTGCCCAAGAGGAGGTTTTGGTTGCACTTCCCCGTGGGGTTACATCACTGTGTAAAGATTATTACTTTTACCCGTGTACAGAGCACAGTAATAGATGTCTTCGTCCTCTGGCTGGGCCCCCGAGATGGTGAGTGCGGCTTTGTTCCCAGAGATGGCGCCAGAGAAGCGGGCAGGGACCCCATCTACGCGGTTGTTTGTGCTGTAGATGAGCCGGCGTGGAGGCTTGCCTGGGGTCTGCTGGTGCCAGCTGGGGTAGTTACTAGTGGAGACTGCCCCAGAGCTCAGGCCACAGGTGAGTGTGACTGTCCCTCCGGGAGATACGGACACGGACGGCTCCTGGGTCACAGTCTGAGAATCCACCCCTGAAACCAACGGGACAGAGACAGGTGTTATGAGGGACAAAGGTCCCATGAAGCACTGCTGCTCTGTGTCCCCCGAGGATCAGAGTCCCCTCCTCTGACCTGAGCTGAGCGCTAGGAGCTGGAGCAGAAGCACCGTCCAGACCATGGTGGGGACCCTCCCAGGACGTGGCCTCCTCAGGCTGCTGGCTGCAGTGGGGAGTCCTGGGCCTTTTCATGGCCCCCACACCCATTAGGGGGAAGGTGCCTCATGCAAATCAGCTTCCCCTCTAGCCCTGCCCAGGCTCACCCTGCGGTCCCCGGGGGATCATGAAAGAGGCAGATGCTGGGCCTCACACAAAGCAATAGACTCCACATTGACTGAGAGGCTGAGGGAGGGGATTGATTCTGTCACCAAGTAGCTCCCTGGAGTCCTGGTGACCTCAGTCTTAACTTCCTTCCCTGGAGGGCCTGGGGCTGAAGGAAGAGGTGAGAGTGTCTGCCCCCTCCTGGCCCCAGCAATCTACTTCATCCCAAATCCGATACCATCCCTGGGTCACTGCTTCTTCCTTAGCGATACCCCTCCTTGTCTTCTTTGGAGGATCTTCGCAGTCAGTCCTCCCTCCAGTGGTGAGTCCACTGTCCAGATAGTCCTGGAGCCAGGCACACATATCTAGGGGATGGGGTTGTGGTACCGACGCAGGCAGCTGCCCTGCAGGGATGGCCACTCTCTTTTGTCCTAAGAAGCCATCAGTCATATAGTGTGCCTCCTGATTAAATAGGGTTTGAGGAGAAAATGACACAGTGTCACAGGATATCATGAGAAACCAATTACCATCTGACATAACAAAATGGAGCCCGGAGGTCATGATCAGAAGTGAGATCAACGCTGAGTGTGAGTGCGTCGGTGTGAACAGCACAGAGCAGTTTAAAGTCCTCTCCTGAGGGGCGGGGAGAATGGGAGGGATGGAGGACTGTCAGGGATGAGCAGTGAGAACATGTCTCCAGTCGTTGGGAAAGCAATACACACAATGGGGTCCATCAGAGGGGAAATGACACTGCGATTTATGGTATTTATATTGAATCCCTACCCCATCAACTACGCATTACAACTGGCATGATCAATTTAATTTTTTCACAGGTCATGTTTGTTCAAGAAAATTACTTTTTGGTGTGTGGTTGCTGCTCTCTCTTGGCCTGTAAATCAGGCTGGACAGTGACTCCGTGAGGGAGGGGTGGGGGAGGAGACACGTGTGGGTGTCAGAGCTGAGGGCTCCTGTGGCTGCTGGGGCCCAGGTGCAGGGCGGTCACACTTGAGGGAGGACCTGCCTGCCCAAGTGTGCAGGAGCCAGTGGAGTGTGTGCCTAGCTGCCTGGCCCAGAGCCTGAGCTCTGAGTCCCAGTGCACCAGCGCCCCCTGCTGGTCCCAGAGCAAATGTCCTCCAGTCCATCTCCTCCCCCCAGCCCTCCTGGAGGGCCCTGGGAGAGGCTGAGGAGGCCCATGACCATGAATCCCTGGACAGGAGAATGGGGCCAGGGAGCCCCCTCCCACGGTGTGCCGGCCATTTGCACCTTCGGGCTTTTTCTGCATCAGAGGCTGAGCCAGGGTGAGCCCAGGAGGAGGTTTTGGTTGCACTTCCCCGTGGGGTTACATCACCGTGTAAGTATTAGTACTACCACCCGTGTACACAAGACAGTAGTAGACGCTCTCATCCTCAGGCTGGGCCCCCGAGATGGTGAGGGCGGCTTTGTTCCCAGAGATGGAGCCAGAGAAGCGGGCAGGGACCCCAGCAAAGAGGCTGTTTTTGTAGGAGATGAGTGTGCGGGGAGGCTTGCCTGGGGTCTTCTGGTACCAGCTGGGGTAGTTACTAGTGGAGACTGCCCCAGAGCTCAGGCCACAGGTGAGTGTGACTGTCCCTCCTTGAGCTATAGACACGGACGGCTCCTCGGTCGCCACAGTCTGAGAATCCACCCCTGAAACCAACGGGACAGAGACAGGTGTTATGAGGGACGAAGGTCACCTGAGACCTGCTGCTCTGTGTCCCCCAGAATGCAGAGTCCCCTCCTCTGACCTGAGCTGAGCGCCAGGAGCTGGAGCAGAAGCACCGTCCAGACCATGGTGGGGACCCTCCCAGGACGTGGCCTCCTCAGGCTGCTGGCTGCAGTGGGGAGTCCTGGGCCTTTTCATGCCCCCCACACCCATTAGGGGGGAAGGTGCCTCATGCAAATCAGCTTCCCCTCTAGCCCTGCCCAGGTCACCCTGAGGTTTCCGGGGGATCATGAATGAGGCAGATGCTGGGCCTCACACAGACCAATGGACTCCACATTGGCTGAGACGCTGAGGGAGGGGGTTGATTCTGTCACCAAGTCAGCTTCCCGGAGTCCTGGTGACCTCAGTCCTAACTTCCTTCCCTAGATGGTCTGAGGCTGAAGGATGAGGTGGGAATGTCTGCCCCCTCCTGGCCCCAGCAATCTACTTCATCCCAAATCCGACACCATCCCTGGGTCACTGCTTCTTCCTTAGCGATACCCCTCGTTGTCTTCTTTGGAGGATCTTAGCAGTCAGTCCTCCTCGCAGTGGTGAGTCCTCTGTCCAGCCTTGTTAGTCCCTGAACCAGGAAAACAGACCTGGATGATGGGGTTGTGGTACCGACGCAGACAGCTGCCCTGCCCTGCAGGGATGGCCACTCTCTTTTCACCTAAGAAGCCATCAGTTAAGTGGTGTGCCTCCCAACTAAATAGGGTTTGAGGAGAAAATGTCAGGTTGTCACCATGTCATTGTGAGAAACCGATTACCATCTGACATAACAAAATGGAGCCTGGAGCTCATGATCAGAAATGAGAGCAGCTGAAACTGGTTTGGCTGAGTGGTAGAGCGTCGGTCTGCGGACTGAAAGGTCCCGGGTTCGATTCCGGTCAAGGGCATGTACATTGGTTGCGGGCACATCCCCAGTGGAGGGGGTGCAGGAGGCAGCTGGTCGATGTTTTTCTCTCATCGACATTTCTAGCTCTCTATCCCTCTCCCTTCCTCTCTGTAAAAAATCAATAAAATATATTTAAAAAAAAAAGAAAAGAAAAGAAGTGAGAGCAATGCTGAGTGTGAGTGCGTCAGTGTGAACAGCACAGAGCAGTTTAAAGTCCTCTCGTGAGGGGCAGGGAGAATGGGAGGGATGGAGGACTGTCAGGGATGAGCAGGGACAACATGTATCCAGTCATTGGGGAAGGCAAAACACACACTGGCTTCCATCAGAGGGGAAATGACACTGTGATTTATGGTATTTATTTTGAGTCCCTAGCCAATGAACTATGCTTTAGAACTGGCATGATCACTTTAAATTTCTCATAGTCATGTTTCTTCAACAATAATATTTATGTGTGTGTGATTGCTTCTCTCTCTTGGCCTGTAAATCAGGCTGGACAGTGACTCCGTGAGGGAAGGGTGGGGAGGAGACACGTGTGAGTGTGAGAGCTGAGGGCTCCTGTGGCTCCTGGGGCCCAGGTGCAGGGCGGTCACACTTGAGGGAGGACCTGCCTGCCCAAGTGTGCAGGAGCCAGTGGAGTGTGTGCCTAGCTGCCTGGCCCAGAGCCTGAGCTCTGAGTCCCAGTGCACCAGCGCCCCCTGCTGGTCCCAGAGCACATGTCCTCCAGTCCATCTCCTCCCCCAACCCTCCTGGAGTGGCTCTGTGGTTTGAGGCTTAAGGTTCCCCAGAAAGCTCTTCAGTTCCCACATGGTCGTTTTTCCACCTGGGCCTCCTTTAGGGTGAAATGCCTGGTTGTTGTTGTGGTTGTTGTCTCTGTAGCCGTGGTGACATACCCGGCCCCCATGGTTATGTCTTGGTTTCTGCCTCTGCCTTTACCAGGAGGGTATAATGATGACAAAGAAGGGATGTCTGTGTTCCAGGTCAGTCCTGTAGCCTCTCATTTATCTTTGAACGTTAAACTGGCAATGCCTTCTTTAGGCTCCTGAGGTGTTCAAATGTGTTTCTCTATAAATGTAACTTTTTTCAGTACCAGGGTTGATATAAAATAAATGTAATCATGAGCGAAATGCCATCCCTTTTAGAACATTTTCCCCCTCCCGGGGTTTAGATTTTCTCAATTCCTGTTCTCCCATCTTCATTGCCCTCATTAGGTATATTGTGAGGAGCTCCATGGCTTCCATGGGAACTGGGTTTCTAAGGTCCTGGCCATAGTCAGCATGGATCCCATGTCATCCCAACAATAGGAGGGAATGGAGGAGAGGGTTCGGGAAAAACGGGGGTACGTGGGCCCATGTTAAGGTTAAAATATATATTAACGTTGTCCCCACGATGGAATTCAAGACGGGGCTGTGGCGTCACTGCTCTGAGTGAGAAGAGTCTCAAAGCCTCACAGAGGGGTCTCTGAGTCTCCCTGTAGGTCGATCCAGTTGGGAGCTGAGTCTGTCCCTGTAAGAAAGGGCAGAGAGGAAGAGGGAAGCCCATTCTTGCAGGAGTCACATTATGAGAAGGACACGCCCTGGGAGAGACTGAAGAGTCACATGACCTGAATCCCACATGACCAAGGAGCCCCCTTCCCAGGGTGTGCTGACCATTTCCACTCTCGCTCTTCTTTCTGCATCAAATGCTGAGTCAATCTGTGCCCAAGAGGAGGTTTTGGTTGCACTTCCCCGTGGGATTACATCACCGTGTAAAGATTATTACTTTTACCAGTGTACAAAGCACAGTAATAGATGTCTTCGTCCTCTGGCTGGGCCCCCGAGATGGTGAGGGCGGCTTTGTTCCCAGAGATGGCGCCAGAGAAGCCGGCAGGGACCCCATCTACGCGGTTGTTTGTGCTGTAGATGAGCCGGCGTGGAGGCTTGCCTGGGGTCTGCTGGAACCAGCTGGGGTAGTTACTAGTGGAGACTGCCCCAGAGCTCAGGCCACAGGTGAGTGTGACTGTCCCTCCTGGAGATACGGACAGTGACGGCTCCTGGATCACAGTCTGAGAATCCACCCCTGAAAACAACGGGGCAGAGACAGGTGTTATGAGGGACGAAGGTCACCTGAGGCCCTGCTGCTCTGTGTCCCCCGAGGATGCAGAGTCCCCTCCTCTGACCTGAGCTGAGCGCCAGGAGCTGGAGCAGAAGCACCGTCCAGACCATGGTGGGGACCCTCCCAGGACGTGGCCTCCTCAGGCTGCTGGCTGCAGTGGGGAGTCCTGGGCCTTTTCATGCCCCCACACCCATTAGGGGGGAAGGTGCCTCATGCAAATCAGCTTCCCCTCTAGCCCTGCCCAAGCTCACCCTGCGGTCCCCGGGGGATCATGAAAGAGGCAGATGCTGGGCCTCACACAGACCAATAGACTCCACATTGACTGAGAGGCTGAGGGAGGGGATTGATTCTGTCACCAAGTAGCTCCCTGGAGTCCTGGTGACCTCAGTCTTCACTTCCTTCCCTGGAGGGTCTGGGGCTGAAGGAAGAGGTGAGAGTGTCTGCCCACTCCTGGCCCCAGCAATCTACTTCATCCCAAATCTGACACCATCCCTGGGTCACTGCTTCTTCCTTAGCGATACCCCTCCTTGTCTTCTTTGGAGGATCTTCGCAGTCAGTCCTCCCTCCAGTGGTGAGTCCACTGTCCAGATAGTCCTGGAACCAGGAACACATATCTAGGGGATGGGGTTGTGGTACCGATGCAGGCAACTGCCCTGCCCGGTGGCCACTCTCTTTTGTCCTAAGAAGCCATCAGTCATATAGTGTGCCTCCTGATTAAATAGGGTTTGAGGAGAAAATGACAGGGTCACAGGATATCGTGAGAAACCAATTACCATCTGACATAACAAAATGGAGCCCGGAGGTCATGATCAGAAGTGAGATCAACGCTGAGTGTGAATGCATCGTTGTGAACAGCACAGAGCAGTTTAAAGTCCTCTACTGAGGGGCGGGGAGAATGGGAGGGATGGAGGACTGTCAGGGATGAGCAGTGAGAACATGTCTCCAGTCGTTGAGGAAGGCAATACACACACTGGCGTCCATCAGAGGGGAAATGACACTGTGATTTATGGTATTTATATTGAATCCCTACCCCATCAACTACGCATTACAACTGGCATGATCAATTTAATTTTTTCACAGGTCATGTTTGTTCAAGAAAATTACTTTTTGGTGTGTGGTTGCTGCTCTCTCTTGGCCTGTAAGTCAGGCTGGACGGTGACTCCATGCGGGAAGGGGAGGAATGATGGGGTTGGTTTCTCTGTCTGACGTACAAGGTGCCATAGGATGTCATTGTTGTTCCTTGTCGCCGGGGAATACCCCGCTGTACAGACCTGCCACCACTTCTCCACCCACCTTCTGCTGAAGGGCACCGATTCCCTCCCACAGCTTGGCCATTGTAAGGGGCGCTGCAGGGAGGGCATGGACTCCCTCCAATGAGTGTTTCCGGCTTCCTCGGAAATACACCCAGACGTGAGTCACTGGGTCCAGGGCAGTCTTGGTTGTTGTGGCCGATCCTCACCTGAGGGTATTTTCTCTATTAATTTTCAGAGAGACAGGGAGGGAGGATGGGCCATGTGCACCCTCACACTTTTCTCCTGCATCTCAGGCTGAGCCCGGGTGAGCCCAGAAGGAGGTTTTGGTTGCACTTCCCCGTGGGGTTACATCACCGTGTAAACACCACTACCCATGTACAAACTACAGTGATAGTCTGCCTCATCCTCAGGCGGGGCCCCCGAGATGGTGAGGGCGGCTTTGTTCCCAGAGATGGCGCCAGAGAAGCGGGCAGGGATACTAGAAGGACGGCTGCTTGTGCTGTAGATGAGCTGGCGGGGAGGCTTGCCTGGGGTCTGCTGGAACCAGCTGGGGTAGTTATTAGTGGACACAGCCCCAGAGCTCAGGCCACAGGTGAGTGTGACTGTCCCTCCTGGAGATACGGACAGTGACGGCTCCTGGGTCACAGTCTGAGAATCCACCCCTGAAACCAATGGGAGAGACACAGGTGTTATGAGGGACGAAGGTCACCTGAGACCCTGCTGCTCTGTGTCCCCCGAGGATGCAGAGTCCCCTCCTCTGACCTGAGCTGAGCGCCAGGAGCTGGAGCAGAAGCACCGTCCAGACCATGGTGGGGACCCTCCCAGGACGTGGCCTCCTCAGGCTGCTGGCTGCAGTGGGGAGTCCTGGGCCTTTTCATGCCTCCCACACCCATTAGGGGGGAAGGTGCCTCATGCAAATCAGCTTCCCCTCTAGCCCTGCCCAGGCTCACCCTGAGGTCCCCGGGGGATCATGAATGAGGCAGATGCTGGGCCTCACACAGACCAATGGACTCCACATTGGCTGAGACGCTGAGGGAGGGGGTTGATTCTGTCACCAAGTCAGCTTCCCGGAGTCCTGGTGACCTCAGTCCTAACTTCCTTCCCTAGATGGTCTGATGCTGAAGGATGAGGTGGGAATGTCTGCCCCCTCCTGGCCCCAGCAATCTACTTCATCCCAAATCCGACACCATACCTGGGTCACTGCTTCTTCCTTAGCGATACCCCTCCTTGTCTTCTTTGGAGGATCTTAGCAGTCAGTCCTCCTCGCAGTGGTGAGTCCTCTGTCCAGCCTTGTTAGTCCCTGACCAGGAAAACAGATCTGGAGGATGGGGTTGTGGTACTGACGCAGACCGCTGCCCTGGCCTGCAGGGATGGCCACTCTCTTTTCACCTAAGAAGCCATCAGTTAAGTGGTGTGTCTCCCAACTAAATAGGGTTTGAGGAGAAAATGTCAGGTTGTCACCATGTCATTGTGAGAAACCGATTACCATCTGACATAACAAAATGGAGCCTGGAGCTCATGATCAGAAATGAGAGCAGCTGAAACCGGTTTGGCTGAGTGATAGAGCGTCGGTCTGCGGACTGAAAGGTCCCGGGTTCGATTCCGGTCAAGGGCATGTACATTGGTTGCGGGCACATCCCCAGTGGAGGGGGTGCAGGAGGCAGCTGGTAGATGTTTTTCTCTCATCGACATTTCTAGCTCTCTATCCCTCTCCCTTCCTCTCTGTGAAAAATCAATGAAATATATTTAAAAAAATAAAAAAAGAAGTGAGAGCAACGCTGAGTGGGAGTGCGTCGGTGTGAACAGCACAGAGCAGTTTAAAGTTCTCTCGTGAGGGGCGGGGAGAATGGGAGGGATGGAGGACTGTCAGGGATGAGCAGGGACAACATGTATCCAGTCATTGGGGAAGGCAAAACACACACTGGCGTCCATCAGAGGGGAAATGACACTGTGATTTATGGTATTTATTTTGAATCCCTAGCCAATGAACTATGCATTAGAACTGGCATGATCACTTTAAATTTATCATAATCATGGTTCTTCAACAATAATATTTATGTGTGTGTGATTGCTTCTCTCTCTTGGCCTGTAAATCAGGCTGGACAGTGACTTGTGAGGGAGGGGTGGGGGAGAAGACACGTGTGGGTGTCAGAGCTGAGGGATCCTGTGGCTCCTGGGGCCCAGGTGCAGGGCGGTCACACTTGAGGGAGGACCTGCCTGCCCAAGTGTGCAGGAGCCAGTGGAGTGTGTGCCTAGCTGCCTGTCCCAGAGCCTGAGCTCTGAGTTCCAGTGCACCAGCGCCCCCAGCTGGTCCCAGAGCACATGTCCTCCAGCCCATCTCCTCACCCAACCCTCCTGGAGTGGCTTGGTGGTTTGAGGCTTAAGGTTCCCCAGAAAGCTCGTCAGTTCCCACATGGTCGTTTTTCCACCTGGGCCTCCTTTAGGGTGAAATGCCTGGTTGTTGTTGTGGTTTTTGTCTCTGTAGCCGTGGTGACAAACCGGCCCCCATGCTTATGTCTTGGTTTCTGCCTCTGCCTTTGCCAGGAGGGTGTAATGATGACATGGGAGGAATATCTGTGTTCCAGGTCAGTCCTGCAGCTTCTCATTTTTCTTTGAACGTTACACTGGCAATGCCTTCTTTAGGCTCCTGGGTTTTTCAAATGTGTTTCTCTACAGATGTAACTTTTTTCCGTACGAGGGTTGATATACAATGAATGTTGTCCTGAGTGAAATGCTGGCCCTTTTAGAACGTTTTCCCCCTCCTGTGGTTTAGAATTCCTCATTTCCTGTTCTCCCATCTTCATTGGCCTCATTAGGTATATTTGTGAGGAGCTCCATGGCTTCCATGGGAACTGGGTTTCTAAGGTCCTGGCCATAGTCAGCATCGATCCCATGTCATCCCAACAACAGGAGGGAAAAAAGGAGAGGGCCCGGGATAAACGGGGATATGTGGGCCCATGTCAAAGATAAAATATATATTAACGTTGTCCCCATGAAGGAATTCATGACGGGGCTGTGGCGTCACTGCTCTGAGTGAGAGGAGACTCACAGCCTCACGGAGGGGTCTCTGAGTCTCCCTGTATGTCGATCCAGATGGGAGCTGAGCCGGTCCCTGTAGCTGTGGGCAGAGAGGAAGAGGGAAGCCCATTCTTGCAAGAGTCACATGATGAGATGGACACGCCCTGGGAGAGACTGAGGAGGCACATGACCAAGAATCCCTGGAGGGACAATGGGGCCAGGGAGCCCCCTTCCCACGGTGTGCAGGCCATTTTGACCAGGATTTTTCTGCATCAGAAGCTGAGCCAGGGTGAGCCCAGGAGGAGGTTTTGGTTGCACTTCCCCGTGGGTTTACACCAGTGTGTAAGGATTACTACTACTGCTACCCGTGTACAAATTACAGTAATAGACATCCTCATCCTCAGGCTGGGCCCCTGAGATGGTGAGGGCGGATTTGGTTCCAGACAGGGAGCTAGAGAAGCGGGCAGGGACCCCATCTATGCGGTCTGTTTTGTAGAAGAGTGTGCGGGGAGGCTTGCCTGGGGTCTGCTGATACCAGCTGGGGTGGTTACCACTAGTGACTGCCCCAGAGCTCAGGCCACAGGTGAGTGTGACTGTCCCTCCCAGAGATACGGACAGTGACGGCTCCTGGGTCACAGTCTGAGAATCCACCCCTGAAACCAACGGGAGAGACACAGGTGTTATGAGGGACGAAGGTCACCTGAGACCCTGCTGCTCTGTGTCCCCCGAGGATGCAGAGTCCTCTCCTCTGACCTGAGCTGAGCGCCAGGAGCTGGAGCAGAAGCACCGTCCAGACCATGGTGGGGACACTCCCAGGACGTGGCCTCCTCAGGCTGCTGGCTGCAGTGGGGAGTCCTGGGCCTTTTCATGCCCCACACCCATTAGGGGGGAAGGTGCCTCATGCAAATCAGCTTCCCCTCTAGCCCTGCCTAGGCTCACCCTGACTCCCCTGGGGAAAGTCCCAAAAGAGGCAGATGCTGGGCCCTCACACACAGTCCAGGCTGCATGGGGACTGAGACGCTGAGGGAGGGTGTTGATTCTGTCACCAAGTCAGCTCCCTGGAGTCCTAGTGACCTCAGTCCTAACTTTCTTCCCTGGACGGTCTGAGGCTAAAGGATAAGGTGGGAGTATCTGCCCCCTCCTGGCCCCAGCAATACAGATCACCCCAAACCAACCCCATTTGGGGGAAAACTGATCCTTCCTCAAGAAAACCCTTCTGGTCTTCCTCGGGCATCTTAGCAGTCCACTCCCTCCAGTGGTGAGTCGGGAGGATGTTAGGGAGCATCTGTCTGGGCTGTTAAGGGCCTGGAGTCTCCCCGACTCAGTCCTAGACCATGTCCCACCAGCAGTGTAGGAGGACAGGGCTAGGGGTGCTCACCATGCGCTTGCACCTCCCGGCAGGGATGGCCACTCTCTGTTGTTCTAAGAAGCCATCAGTTACATGGGGTGTTTTACATTAAATGGGGTTTAGGGGGTTGTTTTACATTAAATGTGGTTTTAAGCAGAAAATGTGACGGCGACCCCAGGAATTGTGGGATGCCTACACACATCTGATATAGGAACATAGGAGCTTTATCAGAAATGTGAACCCTGTTGTGTGTAAGCACGTGGGCGTGAACATCACAGAGGACCTTGCAACAGTCCCTCTCCCTTCCCCTTCTGCTGTGGGGCAGGAGGAATAGGAGGGAGAGCAGGAGATTGGCATGTGAGGGGGAGAGCAGTGCTCTTGTCCCAAACTGATGTCCTTCCCGTCCCCCAATGAAGCTACTTGTGCAGCGAGAGAGGAGGGGGAAGAGCAGAGGGCTGTGGGTCCCCATGGGGAACCTCAGAGCTCTGGGGGTTCAGGCCTCATTGTTGGGACTGAGTCTCCCGTCCCGAGGTGGCCATGACCTTGTGTTTAAGGTACCCATAGGCCATGTTGCTTCATGCACGTGTGTCCTAGGGTGTGACTGCCCATCTGTCTCTACCTGGACCTCAGGTGAGAACAATACCTCTAGGAGGGGGATGTGATAAAATATGAGGTGAGGGTGTGAGCGAGAGGGGGCCCTCAGGGGGTTCCAGTGAGTCTCATGCTGGCCGCCCATCAGGATGATCCCAGACACCTTCCCTCTCCAGGTCCTCAGAGGAGAAGGTGGGCCTCCTGCCGCCCACCCCATGGTCCCTGAGGAGCTCCAGAGCTCCCGCTGTGCAGACAGGAGCACAGCCTGGGTGCGGGATGTCAGCAGGAGCTCAGGGACAGCACCGCACACCCTCCGATGCTCTCACCTGAGAGGAGCAGGAGGCACAGGGCAGGAAGCTCACCGTCCTTGGTCCTCGGAGAAGGACCAGGGAGACGTCACCCCCCAGGCCAGCGGGGCCGTGTGACCTGACCCGTGGGGACCCTGGTGGGTGAGGCCTTGGAGAAACCCGAGCCCTGCTCATGGCTGGGACGAAGGTCACGCAGCGCAGCCATGTTGGCACACGCCCACCAGTGACTCAGAAGCTGCCGTAGGAAGCTCCCACACGTGTCCTCCTCCCCGTCCTCAGCATCTGCCCAGGAGAAATGGGAACACACATCGCATGAGAGCATAGCCATCCTGGCGCCCAGGGCCCCGCAGCGCTGTGCAGAGCAGCCACAGGGCTAACCCCTCAGCTGCCCGCAGTGAGGCCTCAGCACACGCTGCTGTGCTCACACATGGGGATGCTATTGGAGGAAGAATAATGGGACTGCTGCCCCATGTCCCGGTGTGGACGGGCCTCAGGACATGATTCAGAAGAATTAAAAGAAACTGTCCTAGGCAGTTAGGCTCAGTGAAGAGAGCATCCACCTATGGACCAAAGGTTCCCAAGTTTGATTCCAGGTGAGGGGACATGGTTGGATTGTGAGATCCCACTCCAATGGGGTACGTGCAGGAGGCAGCCAGGAGCACAGCCAGGGTGTGGGATGTCAGTGGTGCTGTCCCTGAGCTCCTGCTGACATCCCGCACCCAGGCTGTGCTCCTGTCTGAACATGATTCTCTCCCATCGCTGGTGTTCCTATTTCTCTCTTACTCTTTGAATTCAATAAAATTTAAAAAAGAATTGAAAGAAACAGTAGCCACCAAAGGCTCCCTGTTTTCCGGTTCCATCCATGTGAAACGCACCTCCTAGAAAACATGTGAGAACAGAGGGCAGGGTGGCAGGCACCCAGGACTGGCAGGGGTGTGATGTGCGTGATTAGTGCACGTGTGACCTTCTCTGAGGATAAAGAAAATGTCTGCAACTAGAATATGGATGGTTACACCACTCTGCAAACATACTAACCTAGGGGCTCAAAGCACAAAATTCGTGAAGAGTAGGACTTCTGCCGAAGCCGGTTTGGCTCAATGGAGCGTCGGCTTGGGGACTGATGGGTCCAGGGATCAATTCCGGTCAAGGGCATGACCCTTGGTTGCGGGCACATCCCCAGTAGTGGGTGTGCAAGAGGCAGCTGATCAATGACTCTCTCTCATCGATGTTTCTAATTATCTCTCTCCCTTCCTCTATGTACAAAATCAATAAAGTATATTTAAAAAAAAAAATGAGTAGGACTTCCTCCCTGGCTGCCGGCACCATCTACCCTCTGGCACCTGGTCCCCGGGCTTCCCTCCCATCTCTGGGTTCGTCCGGAAGGTCATCCAGACGGACCTCCGGTCTAATTAGCATAGTTTACTTTTGTTATTATTGAAGCTAGTCTATTGTGCACATAAGACCAGTGAAACTTAAGGCATGCACACAATATCACAATAAAGATGGAATAAAAAAAAATTTTTGAGAGAGATCACCTCTCACTACCTATTGAAAGTGGGCCCACAGATGTGGCTCAGTGCATAGAGTGTTGGCCTGCAGATCAAAGTGTCCCAGGTTCACTCCTGGTCAAGTACAAGAATCTTGCAGGCTCTTCTGTGGGCCAGGCCATGGTCAGAGCTGCTACAAGAGGCAACTCATTGATGTGCTCCTCTCACATCGATGTTTCTCTCTGTCTCCCTCTCTCTCCCACTCTGTCTAAAAATCGATGGGAGACTCTCCGGAGTGAGGATTAAGAAATCAATAAAGTAATACAGCGAGCCTGTGCTCAGAACCACCCTCAGGCCTGCCAGCGCCAATGCTTCCGTCTCAGGGCGCTCATGGGAGATCAGGGAACCAGGGCGGGTTTTTGTCTTAGTTCCCCATGGGGGTGGAGCAGTGTGGGACCGTTGATGCTGTCGTCCCATGTTGAACAGAAATAAATTGCCGTGTCCTCGGGCTGCAGGCTTGTGATGTCCAGCGAGGCCGTGTTGCCGGACTTGGAGCCAGAGAACCGATCCGGGATCCCCGAGGGCCGGGTGCTTCCGAGCATCACCGTTTTGGGGGCCCCACCTGGGACCTGCTGGTACCAGCCTGCTCCATTGCTTCCCACATTGTTGCTGTCTCCCCTGCAGGTCAGTCTGACCTTCTCTCCCGGAGACCCTGACAGGGAGGCTTCCTGAGTCAGCCCGGCCTGCACCCCGGACCCTGGAACAGAGGACGCAGACACAGACAGGGAGGCTGAGGTCACTCTCACAGCGTGCGCTCAGGAGGAGGGAACAGAGTGTCCCGGGTGCCCCCACCCGCACTGGGCCCGCTTCCCTCAGCCAGTCACCTGAGCTGTGAGCAAGGAGGGCGAGGAGGAGAGGGGCCCAGGCCATGGTGGAGGTGTCCACGCTCTGCTTCTGAGCCTCAGCCTGAGAGGCCCCCACAGCCTCTCTTATCCTATCCCTCCTGGGAGGGCCCAAAGGACCCTTCATGCAAATGCTCCCCCCTCCTGGTGTCCCCGGGGATACATGTGGGGAGGGCTGTGTGTCTGGGGAGGGGCAGCCTCTGGGGGCCCTGGGAGGTCACAGCTGCTGGTGCCCAGTGAGCACAGAGCACAGGGCACAAGGCAGGCTCCCCACCTGGCTTCCCAGCTGAGCCCTCACTGACCCAGGGACAGTCCCACAGCGCCCCCTGCTGTCCAGGGTCCAGGGTTACTTATGACATGATGGCTTACCTGCAGCTGAGCAGGGAGAGACTGAGATCCTGCCTCTCAGGGCAGAGCTGTGTGGTGCATTGTGGGATCTGCTCTTTTCCACTTCTCCCACTGTGTCCTGGGCTCAGAAAGCAGCTCCCCTAACCAGGAACAAGTTTTTGGGGAAGCCACGGTGCCGGGGGCTCTAGAGTCAGGAGCCCCTTCAGGCTGAGGCTCTGAGCCTGTCACACTGAGCTGCCCTCTGAGAGAGTGTATGCCTCCTGGTGGTTTCCTGGAGCGGAGGGAGACGGGAAATAGGAAGAGTCAGTGGTTGGCCATTGTTTCAATTTCTTTGATTTTTTCTTTCTACAACCTGCAGCTGGCCTTTCACTCTCTTATTGGTGTGTGTGTGTGTGTGTGTGTGTGTGTGTGTTTAAGCAGCTGCTTTTCCTTTTGATGAAGTGCCACTAATCCTGTTTCTATTCTTTTTTCCATTCCTTTTCTTTTCTTTTATTTTCTCTTGCACCCTTTTGATCTTTGTGCTTTCTGTTTGCCAAGATTATGAAAATAGTCCTACGTGATCTCTTAGAAGTGTCATTGTTTTGATTTTCACGTTTGGACCAATCATCCATGTGGAATAAATGTTGTCCATTGTGTGAGGTTGGGGGTCCAAGAATTATGGTTTTCCCATGTCCATTGATCATTGGTATGTTCTTTGTGGGGAAGTCTATTGAGGTCCTCTGCCCATTGTTTGTTTGCATTGCATTGTGGGTTTGCTTTCTCTTTTTGATGTTGAGTTGTGGGACAGGAATCCCTTTAGGGGAAGATCATTGGTGAATAGTTCCAACCATTATGTCACCAGAGGCTGTCTTTCTGTTTGGCTGATGGTTTCCTTTGCTGTGACAAAAACCATTAGTTTGGTGAATCCCATTGCTTAATTTTTCCTTTTGCTTTCCTTGCCCGAGGAGATGTATGAGACCCAATGTTGGTAACATAAACGTCAGAGATGTTACTGCCTACATATTATGGGGTGCGGGGGGAGATGTCTGATTTCTGGTTTCCACTTCAGTCTTTGTTGCACTTTGGGTTTATGCTGGATGTGGAGGAAGGAAGGAAACAAGAGAAAGAGCCTCGCTTTCCTGGGCCCAGGGCCGACTCCCAGACCCTGAGCGAGGGCTGAGTAGACCCTCTGATGTGGGTTAGGTGAGAGAGAGAGCGAAGGGGCTCTGACTTCAGTAGCCACAGCTGTTTGCTGCCTCGTTGAGGATTTAGTGTAACAACACCCTGAACCCTGATGAGCCTCTGGATGCGATCAGCAGGGAGCTGTCCTGAGAAAGCATGTGCATGTAAAAGGTCGAGTCTCACAGACAAAACAGAGAGATCCCAGCAGAGCCCCTGGGAGGCCACGTGTGTGAGAAAGTCAAGGCAGAAGCTGCCGCCTCTGGCCAGGGCCCCTCAAAGGTCCTGACCGTTTGGAGAATCCTCCTCACAGACTTTCCTCCAAGCCCCGTGCTGTCCCAGTGCCAGCATCATGCTTCCCACTCCCACAGGGCATGTAGCCATGGAGATTCCCCGATCCAGCGGCTATCACGAGGGAATGGCATTGCGAACAAGCGCCAGGAATGCCCCATGGCAAGGCCAAATAAAGACTAGTGTTGTCCCTACGGTGGAATTCATGACGGGGCTGTGGCTTCACTGCTCTGAGTGAGAGGAGACTCACAGCCTCACAGAGGGGTCTCTGAGTCTCACTGTAGGTCAATCCACTTGGGAGCTGAGCCCGTCCCTGTAGCTAAGGGCAGAGAGGAAGAATTGAAGCCCATTCTTGCAGGAGTCACATGACGAGATGGACACGCCCTGGGAGAGACTGAGGAGGCACATGACCACGAATCCCTGGAGGGACAATGGGGCCAGGGAGCCCCCTCCCCCCGATGTGCTGGCCATTTGCACCTTCAGGCTTTTTCTGCATCAGAGGCTGAGCCAGGGTGAGCCCAGGAGGAGGTTTTTGTTGCACTTCCCATTGGGGTTACATCACCGTGTAAAGAGAACCAACATTGTGCAGAAAACAGTAATAAATGGCCTCATCCTCAGGCTGGGCCCCCGAGATGGTGAGGGCTGCTTTGTTCCCAGAGATGGCGCCAGAGAAGCGAGCAGGGACCCCATCGCCGCGGTTGTTTGTATTGTGCATGAGTGTGCGTGGAGGCTTGCCTTCGGCCTGCTGGAACCAGCTGGGGAATTTACCAGTGGACACTGCCCCAGAGCTCAGGCCACAGGTGAGGGTGACTGTCCCTCCTGGAGATACGGACATGAACGGCTCCTGGGTCACAGTCTGAGAATCCACCCCTGAAACCAACGGGACAGAGACAGGTGTTATGAGGGACGAAGGTCACCTGAGACCCTGCTGCTCTGTGTCCCCCGAGGATGCAGAGTCCCCTCCTCTGACCTGAGCTGAGCGCCAGGAGCTGGAGCAGAAGCACCGTCCAGACCATGGTGGGGACACTCCTAGGACGTGGCCCCCTCAGGCTCCTGGCTGCAGTGGGGAGTCCTGGGCCTTTTCATGCCTCCAACACCCATTAGGGGGGATGGTGCCTCATGCAAATCAGCTTCCCCTCTAGCCCTGCCCAGGCTCACCCTGACTCCCCTGGGGAAAGTCCAAAAAGAGGCAGATGCTGGGCCCTCACACACAGCCCAGGCTGCGTGGGGACTGAGACACTGAGGGAGGAGGTTGATTCAGTCACCAAGTCAGCTCCCTGGAGTCCTGGTGACCTCAGTCCTAACTTCCTTCCCGGGACGGTCTGAGGTTAAGGGACGAGGAGGGAGTGTCTACCCCCTCCTGACCCCAGCCCCATTTTGGGGGAGCACTGATTCTTCCTCAGGAAACCCCTTCTTGTCTTCCGCTGGGGTCTTAGCAATCCACTCCATCCAGAGGATGATGTCAGGATCTCAGGTCTGGGCTGTGAAGGGGCTGGGGTGTCCCTGACTCAGTCCTGGACCCTGTCCCACCAGCAGTGTTGGAGGGCAAGGCTGGGGGTGCTCACCAGGCGGTTGCACCTCCAGGCAGGTATGGCCACTCGCTGTAGTTCTAAGAAGCCATCAGTTATAGGGGGTAGTTTTACATTAAATGGGGTTTAGGGTAGTTTTACATTAAATGGGGTTTGAGCACAAAATGTGATGGCGACCCCATGGAATTATGGGATCCCTACGCACATCTCATATAGGAACATAGGAATTTTTTCAGAAATGTGAACAACGTTGTGTGTGAGCACATGGGCATGAACATCACGGAGGACATTGTAACAGTCCCTCTCCCTTCCCCTTCTGCTGTGGGGCAGGAGGAATGGGGAGGGGGGGTGAGCAGGGGATTGGCATGTGAGGGGGTGAGCAGTGCTCTTGTCCCAAACTGACGGCCTTCCCATCCCCCAATGAAGCTGCTTGTTTAGCGAGGGAGGAGGGGGAAGAGCAGAGGGCTCTGGGTCCCCATGTGGGAGCCCAAACTCTGCGGGCTCAGGCCTCCTTATTGGGACTGAGTCTCCCGTCCCCAGGTGGCCATGACCTTGTGTTTAAGGTACCTTTAGGCCATGTTGCTTCATGCACGTGTGTCCTGAGGTGTGACTGCCCATCTGTCTCTACCCGGACCTCAGGTGAGAACAAAACCTGTAGGAGAGCGTGTGTGTAATAAAATACGATGTGAGGGTGTGAGCGAGAGGGGGCCCTCAGGGGGCTCCAGTGAGTTCTCAGGCTGCCGGGCCCATCAGGGTGATCCCATAGACCTTCCCCCTCCTGGTCCTCAGGGATGAAGGTGGGCCTCCTGCCACCCACCCCATGGTCCCTGAGGAGCTCCAGAGCTCCCGCTGTACAGACAGGAGCACAGCCTGGGTGTGGGATGTCAGCAGGAGCTCGGGACAGCACCGCACACCCTCCGATGCTCTCACCTGAGAGGAGCAGGAGGCACAGGGCAGGAAGCTCACCGTCCTTGGTCCTCGGAGAAGCATGTGGGAGGCAGCAGGGAGACGTCACTGCCCAGGCCTGCGGGGCCGTGTGCCCTGAGCCGTGAGGACCCTGGTGGGTGAGGCCTTGGAGAAGCCAGAGCCCTGCTCATGGCTGGGACGAAGGTCACTCAGCGCAGCCATGTTAGAACATGCCCACCAGTAACTCAGAAGCTTCCATGTGAAGCTCCCACCGTGTCCTCCTCCACCTCCTCAGCGTCTGTCCAGGAGAAATGCAAACACACATCGCTGGAGAGCACAGCCATCCTGGCGCCCTGGGCTTCGCAACGCTGTGCAGAGCAGCCACAGGGCCAACCCCTCAGCTGCCCGCAGTGAGGCCTCAGCACACGCTACTGTGCTCACACATGGGGATGCTATTGGAGGAAGAATAATGGGACTGCTGCCCCATGTCCCGGTGTGGACGGGCCTCAGGACATGATTCAGAAGAATTAAAAGAAACTGTCCTAGGCAGTTAGGCTCAGTGAAGAGAGCATCCACCTATGGACCAAAGGTTCCCAAGTTTGATTCCCGGTGAGGGGACCTGGTTGGATTGTGAGCTCCCTCTCCAATGGGGTACGTGCAGGAGGCAGCCAGGAGCACAGCCTGGGTGCGGGATGTCAGTGGTGCTGTCCCTGAGCTCCTGCTGATATCCCCCACTCAGGCTGAGCTCCTGTCTGCACATGATTCTCTCCCATCGCTGGTGTTCCTATTTCTCTCTTACTCTCTGAATTCAATAAAATTAAAAAAATAATTCAAAGAATCTGTAGCCACCAAAGGCTCCCTGTTTTCCGGTTCCATCCATGTGAAACGCACCTCCTAGAAAACATGTGAGAACAGAGGGCAGGTCGGCAAGCACCCAGGACTGGCAGGGGTGTGATGGGCGTGATTAGTGCACGTGTGACCTTCTCTGAGGATAAAGAAAATGTCTGCAACTAGAATATGGATGGTTACACCACTCTGCAAACATACTAACCTAGAGGCTCAAAGCACAAAATTCGTGCAAGAGTAGGACTTCTGCCTACGCCGGTTTGGCTCAATGGATAGAGCGTTGGCTTGGGGACTGAAAGGTCCCGGGTTCGATTCCGGTCAAGGGCATGTACCTTGGTTGCGGGCACATCCCCAGTAGTGGGTGTGCAAGAGGCAGCTGATCGATGACTTTCTCTCATCGATGTTTCTAATTATCTCTGTACAAAATCAATAAAGTATATTTAAAAAAAAAAAAATGAGTAGGACTTCTTCCCTGGCTGCCGGCACCATCTACCCTCTGGCACCTGGGACCCGGGCTTCCCTCCCATCTCTGGGTTCGTCTGGAAGGTCATCCAGACGGACCTCCGGTCCAATTAGCATAGTTTACTTTTGTTATTATTGAAGCTAGTCTATTGTGCACATAAGACCAGTGAAACTTAAGGCATGCACACAATATTACAATAAAGCTGGAATAAAAAAAATTTTTTGAGAGAGATCACCTCTCACTACCTACTGAAAGTGGGCCCACAGATGTGGCTCAGTGCATAGAGTGTTGGCCTGCAGACCAAAGGGTCCCAGGTTCACTCCTGGTCAAGTACAAGAATCTTGCAGGCTCTTCTGTGGGCCAGGCCATGGTCAGGGCTGCTACAAGAGGCAACTCATTGATGTGCTTCTCTCACATCGATGTTTCTCTCTGTCTCCCTCTCTCTCCCACTCTGTCTAAAAATCGATGGGAGACTCTCCGGAGTGAGAATTAAGAAATCAATAAAGTAATACAGCTAGCTTGTGCTCAGAGCCACCATCAGGTCTGCCAGCGCCAATGTTTCTGTCTCAGGGCGTTCATGGGAGATCAGGGAACCAGGGCGGGTTTTTGTCTCAGTTCCCCGTGGGGGTGGAGCAGTGTGTGACCACTAATGCCGTAGTCATAGGCTGAACAGAAATAAATTGCCGTGTCCTCGGGCTGCAGGCTTGTGATGTCCAGCGAGGCCGTGTTGCCGGACAGGGATCCAGAGAACCGATCAGGGATCCCCGAGGGCCGGGAGCTTCCGAGCATCACCGCTTTGGGGGCCCCACCTGGGACCTGCTGGTACCAGCCTGCTCCATTGCTTCCCACATTGTTGCTGTCTCCCCTGCAGGTCAGTCTGACCTTCTCTCCCGGAGACCCTGACAGGGAGGCTTCCTGCGTCAGCCCGGCCTGCACCCCGGACCCTGGAACAGAGGACGCAGACACAGACAGGGAGGCTGAGGTCACTCTCACAGCGTGCGCTCAGGAGGAGGGAACAGAGTGTCCCGGGTGCCCCCACCCGCACTGGGCCCGCTTCCCTCAGCCAGTCACCTGAGCTGTGAGCAAGGAGGGCGAGGAGGAGAGGGGCCCAGGCCATGGTGGAGGTGTCCACGCTCTGCTTCTGAGCCTCAGCCTGAGAGGCCCCCACAGCCTCTCTTATCCTATCCCTCCTGGGAGGGCCCAAAGGACCCTTCATGCAAATGCTCCCCCCTCCTGGTGTCCCCGGGGATACATGTGGGGAGGGCTGTGTGTCTGGGGAGGGGCAGCCTCTGGGGGCCCTGGGAGGTCACAGCTGCTGGTGCCCAGTGAGCACAGAGCACAGGGCACAAGGCAGGCTCCCCACCTGGCATCCCAGCTGAGGCCTCACTGACCCAGCGACAGTCCCACAGCGCCCCCTGCTGTCCAGGGCCCAGGGTTACTTATGGCCAGATGGTAACCTGGAGCTGAGCAGGGAGAGACTGAGATCCTCCCGCTTGGGGCAGGGCTGTGTGGTGCATTGTGGGATCTGCTCTTTTCCACTCCTCTCACTGTGTCCTGGGCTCAGAAAGAAGCTGCCCTAACTGGGAACAAGTTTGCTGGGGAAGCCAGGTTGCCAGGGGCTCTAGAGTCGGGAGCCCCTTCAGGTTGAGGCTCTGAGCCTGTTACACTGAGCTGCCCTCTGAGAGAGTGTGTGCCTCCTGGTGGTTTCCTGGAGCGGAAGAAGATGGGAAATAGGAAGAGTCAGTGGTCGGCCATTGTTTCAATTTCTTTGATTTTTTCTTTCTACAACCTGCAGCTGGCCTTTCACTCTCTTATTGGTGTGTGTGTGTGTGTTTTTTTTAAAGCAGCTGCTTTTCCTTTTCATGAAGTGCCACTAATCCTGTTTCTATTCTTTTCTATCCTTTCCTTTCCTTTTCTTTTATTTTCTCTTGCACCCTTGGGATCTTTGTTCTTTCTGTTTGCCAAGATTATGAAAATAGTCCTACGTGATTTCTTAGAAGCGTTATGTTTTGATTTTCACGTTTGGACCACGTGGAATAAATGTTGTCCATTGTGTGAGGATGGGGGTTTAAGACTTATGGTTTTCCCATGTCCATTGGTCATTGGTATGTTCTTTGTGGGGAAGTCTATTCAGGTCCTATGCCCATTGTTTGTTTGCATTGTTTTGTGGGTTTGCTTTCTCTTCTTGGTGTTGAGTTGTGTGACCTCTTTCTAATGTGGGACAGGAATCCCTTTATGGGAAGATCATTGGTGAATAGTTCTAACCATTATGTCACCGGAGGTTGTCTTTCTGTTTTGCTGATGGTTTCCTTTGCTGTGAGAAAAACCATTCTTTTGATAAATCCTATTGGTTAATTTTTCCGTTTGCTTTCCTTGCCTGAGGAGATGTATGGGACAAAGTGTAGGTGACATAAAGGTCAGAGATGTTACTACCTACTTATTTTCGAGGAGGAGGGAGTTTTCTCATTTCTGGTTTCCACTTCAGTCTTTGGTGCATTTTGGGTTTATGCTGGATGTGGAGGAAGGAAGGTACCAAGAGAAGGAGCCTCGCTTTCCTGGGCCCAGGGCCAACTCCTAGACCCTGAGCGAAGGCTAAGCAGACACTCTGACATGTGTTCGGTGAGAGAGAGAGCAAAGGGGCTCTGACTTCAGTAGCCACAGCTGTTCGCTGCCTCATTGAGGATTTAGTGTAACAAAAGCTTGAACCCTGATGAGCCTCTGGATGTGATCAGCAGGGAGCTGTCCTGAGGAAGCATGTGCATGTAAAAGGTCAAGTCTCACAGACAAAACAGAGAGATCCCAGCAGAGCCCCCAAGAGCAGACGTGTGTGAGAAAGTCAAGGCAGGGGCTGCTGCCTTTGGCCAGGGCCCCTCTGAGGTTCTGACCATTCCGAGAATCCTCCTCACAGATTTTCCTCCAAGCCCCGTGCTGCCCCAGCGCCAGCATCCTGCTTCCCACTTCCGCAGGGCGTGTTCCCAAGAGATTCCCTGATCCAGGGGCTCTCACGTGGGAATGGCATTGCTAACAAGCGCCAGGAATGCTCCACATCAAGGCCAAATAAACACTAACGTTGTCCCCACAGTGGAATTCATGACGGGGCTGTGGCGTCACTGCTCTGAGTGAGAGGAATCTCACAGCCTCACAGAGGGGTCTCTGAGTCTCCCTGTAGGTCAATCCACTTGGGAGCTGAGCCCCTTCCCTGTAGCTAATGGCAGAGAGGAAAAATGGAAGCCCATTCTTGCAGGAGTCACATGACAAGATGGACAGGCCCTGGGAGAGACTGAGGAGGCACATGACCACGAATCTCTGGTCAGGAGAATGGGGCCAGGGAGCCCCCTTCCCCCGGTGTGCTGGCCATTTGCACCTTCAGGCTTTTTCTGCATCAGAGGCTGAGCCAGGGTGAGCCTAGGAGGAGGTTTTGGTTGCACTTCCCCGTGGGGTTACATCACTGTGGAAACAGCACCAACATTGTACAGAGCACAGTAATAAAAGGCCTCATCCTCAGACTGGGCCCCCGAGATGGTGAGGGCGGCTTTGTTCCCAGAGATGGCGCCAGAGAAGCGGGCAGGGACCCCATCGAAGCGGCTGTTTGTGTTGTAGATGAGTGTCCGTGGAGGCTTGTCTGGGGTCTGCTGGTACCAGCTGGGGTAGTAACCACTAGTGACTGCCCCAGAGCTCAGGCCACAGGTGAGTGTGACTGTCCCTCCTGGAGGTACGGACATGGATGGTTCCTGGGTCACAGTCTGAGAATCCACCCCTGAAACCAACGGGACAGAGACAGGTGTTATGAGGGACGAAGGTCACCTGAGACCCTGCTGCTCTGTGTCCCCCGAGGATGCAGAGTCCCCTCCTCTGACCTGAGCTGAGCGCCAGGAGCTGGAGCAGAAGCACCGTCCAGACCATGGTGGGGACCCTCCCAGGACGTGGCCTCCTCAGGCTGCTGGCTGCAGTGGGGAGTCCTGGGCCTTTTCATGCCTCCCACACCCATTAGGGGGGAAGGTGCCTCATGCAAATCAGCTTCCCCTCTAGCCCTGCCTAGGCTCACCCTGACTCCCCTGGGGAAAGTCCCAAAAGAGGCAGATGCTGGGCCTTCACACACAGTCCAGGTTGCGTGGGGACTGAGACGCTGAGGGAATGGGGTTGATTCGCTCACCAAGTCAGCTCCCTGGAGTCCTGGTGACCTCAGTCCTGACTTCCTTCCCGGGAGGGTCTGAGGTTAAAGGGCGAGGAGGGAGTGTCTGCCCCCTCCTGGCCCCAGCCCCAATTGGGGGAGCACTGATTCTTCCTCAGGAAACCCCTTCTTGTCTTCCTCTGGGATCTAAGCAATCCACTCCATCCAGAGGATGATGTCAGGATCTCAGGTCTGGGCTGTGAAGGGGCTGGGGTGTCCCTGACTCAGTCCTGGACCCTGTCCCACCAGCAGTGTTGGAGGGCAAGGCTGGGGGTGATCACCAGGCAGTTGCACCTCCAGGAAGGGATGGCCACTCGCTGTAGTTCTAAGAAGCCATCAGTTATAGGGGGTAGTTTTACATTAAATAGGGTTTAGAGTACTTTTACATTAAATGGGGTTTGAGCACAAAATGTGAAGGCGACCCCATGGAATTATGGGATCCCTACGCACATCTGATATAGGAACATAGGAATTTTTTCAGAAATGTGAACAACGTTGTGTGTGAGCACGTGGGCGTGAACATCACAGAGGACATGGGAACAGTCCCTCTCCCTTCCCCTTCTGCTGTGGGCAGGAGGAATGGGTGGAGCGTGAGCAGGGGATTGACATGTGAGGGGGTGATCAGTGCACTTTTTCCAAACTGACATCCTTCCCATCCCCCAATGAAGCCGCTTGTGCAGCGAGAGAGGAGGGGGAAGAGCAGAGGGATGTGGTTCCCCATGGGGAACCCCAGAGCTCTGTGGACTCAGGCCTAGTTATTGGGACTGCGTCTCCCGTCCCCAGGTGGCCGTGACCCTGTGTCCAATTCAGGCTTAGATCATGTTTCTTCATGCACGTGTGTCCTGGGGTGTGACTGCCCATCTGTCTCTACCTGGACGAGGGACTCGATCAACACCTCTAGGAGCGGGATGTGATAAAATACGAGGCGAGTGTCGGGGGGAGCGGGCGCCCGCAGGGGGCTCCAGTGAGTCCTCATGCTGGCGGGCCCATCAGGGCGATCCCACAGACCTTCCCCCTCCTGGTCCTCAGGGGAGAAGGTGGGCCCCCTTACGCCCACCCCATGGTCCCTGAGGAGCTCCAGAGCTCCCGCTGTGCAGACAGGAGCACAGCCTGGGTGCGGGATGTCAGCAGGAGCTCAGGGACAGCACCGCACACTCTCCGATGCTCTCACCTGAGAGGAGCAGGAGGCACAGGGCAGGAAGCTCACCGTCCTTGGTCCTCGGAGAAGCATGTGGGAGGCAGCAGGGAGACGTTACAGCCCCAGGCCAGCGGTGCCCTGTGCCCTGAGCCATGGGGACCCTGGTGGGTGAGGCCTTGGAGAAGCCAGAGCCCTGCTCATGGCTGGGACGAAGGTCACGTAGGCCAGCCATGTTGGAACACGCCCACCAGTGACTCAGAAGCTGCCATGTGAAGCTCCCACCGTGTCCTCCTCCCGCTCCTCAGCGTCTGCCCAGGACAAATGGGAACACACATCGCCTGAGAGCACAGCCATGCTGGAGCCCAGGGCCCCGCAGCACTGTGCAGAGAAGCCACAGGGCCAACCCCTCAGCTGTCCCGCAGTGAGGCCTCAGCACACACTGCTGTGCTCAGACATGGGGATGCGATTGGAGGAAGAATAATGGGACTGCTGACACGTGTCCCCGTGTGGATGGGCTTCAAGAATATGATTCAGAATG
The DNA here is from genome assembly GCA_903992545.1 of Pipistrellus pipistrellus. Lineage (NCBI taxonomy): Eukaryota > Metazoa > Chordata > Mammalia > Chiroptera > Vespertilionidae > Pipistrellus > Pipistrellus pipistrellus. The sequence goes on from LR862375.1 coordinate 1,382,063, forward strand.
ATTGGTTCGGCGGATTGAGCGTCAGCCTGTGGACTGAAGGTTCACAGGGTCAGGGGCACATGCTTGGGGTGTGGCTTCAACCACAATGGAGGCCATGCTGGAGACAGCCAATCAATGACCCTCTTTCATCACTGTTATTTCTGTATCTCCCTCCCTCTTTCTCTATGAAGTCAATAAAAATCTTTTAATCAATAATTGAAAGTAACAATAGCGACCAAGGGCTTCCTGATTTCTGGTTCCATCCATGTGAAACGCACCTCCTAGGAATCATGTGAGTTCAGAGAGCGGGTCAGCAGGCACCGAGGACTGTCAGTGATGCGATGGGCGTGATTAGTGCACGTGGGACCTTCTCTGAGGATAAGGAAACCTCCTGCTACTGGCACGTGGGATATTACACCACTCAGCAAATATACTAAATGCTGGTCTTTGGTGCACACTAAACCAGTGACATTTATGGCATACACACTATATCACATAAAGCTGCGATAAAAAACAAAAAACAAAAAAAAAAAAACGATGTGAGAGAGACCACCTCTCACTACCTATTTAAAGTGGGCCCGTGTGTAGCTACCAGGTGTGGCTCAGTGGATAGAGTGTTGGCCCGAAGACCAAGGGGTCCTAGGTTAGATCCTGGTCAAGGGCATGTACCTCCGTTGCAGGTTCATCTGTGGCCAAGGCCCTGGTCAGGGCTGCTATGGGATGCAACCCATCCATGTGCTTCTCACTTCGATGTTTCCCTCGGTCTCCCTCTCTCTCCCGCTCTCTCTAAAAATCGATGGGAGACTCTCCTCCGGTGAGGATAAAGAAATTAGTAAAGTAATATAGGGAGCTGGTGCCCAGAGCCACCGTCAGGTCTGCCAGCGCCAAAGCTTCTGTCTCAGGGCGCTCATGAGATCAGGGAACCAGGGCGGGTTTTTGTCTCAGTTCCCCATGGGGGTGGAGCAGTGTGTGATCACTAATGCTGTTGTCCCAGGCTGAACAGAAATAAATAGCCTCATCCTCTGCTTGCAGGCCTGAGATGTCCAGTGAGGCCGTGTTGCCGGACTTGGAGCCAGAGAACCGATCCGGGATCCCCGAGAGCCGGGAGCTTCCGATCATCACTGTTTTGGGGGCCCCACCTGGGACCTGCTGGTACCAGCCTGCTCCATTGCTTCCCACATTGTTGCTGTCTCCCCTGCAGGTCAGTCTGACCTTCTCGCCCGGAGACCCTGACAGGGAGGCTTCCTGCGTCAGCCCGGCCTGCACCCCGGACCCTGGAACAGAGGACGCAGACACAGACAGGGAGGCTGAGGTCACTCTCACAGCGTGCGCTCAGGAGGAGGGAACAGAGTGTCCCGGGGTGTCCCCACCCTCACTGGCCCGCTTCCCTCAGCCAGTCACCTGAGCTGTGAGCAAGGAGGGCGAGGAGGAGAGGGGCCCAGGCCATGGTGGCGGTGTCCACGCTCTGCTTCTGAGCCTCAGCCTGAGAGGCCCCACAGCCTCTCTTATCCTGTCCCTCAGGGGAGGGCCCAGGGGACCCTTCATGCAAATGCTCCCCCTCCTGGTGTCCCCGGGGAGACATGTGGGCAGGGCCGTGTGGCTGGGGAGGGACAGCCTCTGGGGGGCCCTGGGAGGTCACAGCTGCTAGTGCCCAGTGAGCACAGAGCTCAGGGCACAAGGCAGGCTCCTCACCTGGCTTCCCAGCTGAGCCCTCACTGACCCAGCGACAGGCCCACAGCGCCCCCTGCTGTCCAATGTCTAGGTTTACTTATGGGCAGATGGGTAATCTGGAGCTGAGCAGGGAGAGACTGAGATCCTCCTTCTCAGGGCAGGGCTGTGTGGTGCATTGTGGGATCTTCTCTATCCCACTCCTCCCACTCTGTCGTGGGCTCAGAAATCAGCTCCCCTAACAGGGAACAAGTTTGCTGGGGAAGCCAGGTTGCCAGGGGCTCTAGAGTGAGGAGCCCCTTCAGGCTGAGGCTCTGAGCCTGTCACACTGAGCTGCCCTCTGAGAGAATGATTGCGCCTCCTGATAGTTTCCTGGAGCGCGGGGAGATGGGAAATAGGAGAAGTGAGTGGTCGGCCATTGTTTTAATTTCTTTGATTTTTTCTTTCTACAACCTGTAGCTGGCATTTCACTCTCTTATTGGTGTTTTCTTTTTTAAAGCAGCTACTTTTCTTTTTCATGAACTGCCAGTATCCTGTTTCTATCCTTTTCTTTTATTTTATTTTCTTTTATTTTCTCTTGCATCCTTGGGATCTTTGTGCTTTCTGTTTGCCAAGATTATGAAAATAGTCCTACGTGATCTCTTAGAAGCGTTATGTTTTGATTTTCACGTTTGGACCACGTGGAATAAATGTTGTCCATTGTGTGAGGTTGGGGTCCAAGACTTATGGTTTTCCCATGTCCATTGGTCATAGTATGTTCTTTGTGGGGACGTCTATTCAGGTCCTCTGCCCATTGTTTGTTTACATTGCTTTGTGGCTTTGCTTTCTCTTCTTGCTGTGGAGTTGTGTGAGCTCCTTACACATATGCGACAGGAACCCCTTTGTGGGAAGAGCATTGGTGAATAGGTCCTTCCATTTTGTCCCAGGAGGTTGTCTTTCTGTTTCCTGGTGGTTTTCTTTGCTGTGAAAAAAGCCTTTAGTGTGATGAATGCCATCAGTTAATTTTTTTTTCACTTTCCTTGCCTGAGGAGCTTTGAGACAAAACGTTGATGACAAAGGTCAGAGATGTTACTGCCTACATATTATGGGGTGCCGGGGGAGATGTCTGATTTCTGGTTTCCACTTCAGTCTTTGGTGCACTTCCGGTTTATGTTGGATGTGGAGGAAGGAAGGAACCAAGAGAAGGAGCCTCGCTTTCCTGGGCCCAAGGCCGACTCCCAGACCCTGAGCGAGGGCTGAACAGACGCTCTGACATGGGTTCGGTGAGAGAGAGAGCGAAGGGGCTCTGACTTCAGTAGCCACAGCTGTTTGCTGCCTCGTTGAGGTTTCAGTGTAACAACAGCTTGAACCCTGATGAGCCTCTAGATGGGTCAGCAGGGAGCTACACGGACAAAGCCCGTGTTTCCACAAGATGGAATCTCACAGACCAAACAGAGAGATCCCAGCAGAGCCCACGGGAGCGGACTTGTGTGAGAAAGTCGAGGCAGGGGCTGCTGCCTCTGGCCAGGACCTTTTAGAGAATCCTCCTCACAGACTTTCATCCAAGCCGCATGCTGCCCCAGCACCAGCGTCATGCTACCCCCTCCCGCAGGGCGTGGTCCCATGGAGATTCCCTGACCCAGCAGCTCTCACGAGGGAATGGCATTGCTAACAAGCGCCAGGAATGCTCTACATCAAGGCCAAATAAACACTAAAGTTGTCCCAACAGTGGAATTCTTGACGGGGCTGTGTCACTGCTCTGAGTGAGAGGAGTCTCACAGCCTCACAGAGGGGTCTCTGAGTCTCCCTGTAGGTCCATCCAGTTGGGAGCTGAGTAAGTCCCTGAAGCTAAGGGCAGAGAGGAAGAGGGCAGCCCATTCTTGCAGGAGTCACATTACGAGAAGGACACGCCCTGGGAGAGACTGAGGAGTCACATGACCTGAATCCCACATGACCAAGGAGCCCCCTTCCCATGGTGTTTTGACCATTTCCACTCTTGCTCTTCTTTCTGCATCAAATGCTGAGTCAATCTGTGCCCAAGAGGAGGTTTTGGTTGCACTTCCCCCTGGGGTTACATCACTGTGTAAAGATTATTACTTTTACCCGTGTACAAAGCACAGTAATAGATGTCTTCGTCCTCTGGCTGGGCCCCCGAGATGGTGAGGGCAGCTTTGTTCCCAGAGATGGCGCCAGAGAAGCGGGCAGGGACCCCATCTACGCGGTTGTTTGTGCTGTAGATGAGCCGGCGTGGAGGCTTGCCTGGGGTCTGCTGGTGCCAGCTGGGGTAGTTACTAGTGGAGACTGCCCCAGAGCTCAGGCCACAGGTGAGTGTGACTGTCCCTCCGGGAGATACGGACACGGACGTTTCCTGGGTCACAGTCTGAGAATCCACCCCTGAAACCAACGGGACAGAGACAGGTGTTATGAGGGACGAAGGTCACCTGAGACCCTGCTGCTCTGTGTCCCCCGAGGATGCAGAGTCCCCTCCTCTGACCTGAGCTGAGCGCCAGGAGCTGGAGCAGAAGCACCGTCCAGACCATGGTGGGGACCCTCCCAGGACGTGGCCTCCTCAGGCTGCTGGCTGCAGTGGGGAGTCCTGGCCCCTTTTCATGCCTCACACACCCATTCGGGGGGAAGGTGCCTCATGCAAATCAGCTTCCCCTCTAGCCCTGCCCAAGCTCACCCTGCGGTCCCCGGGGGATCATGAAAGAGGCAGATGCTGGGCCTCACACAGACCAATAGACTCCACATTGACTGAGAGGCTGAGTGAGGGGATTGATTCTGTCACCAAGTAGCTCCCTGGAGTCCTGGTGACCTCAGTCTTAACTTCCTTCCCTGGAGGGCCTGGGGCTGAAGGAAGAGGTGAGAGTGTCTGCCCCCTCCTGGCCCCAGCAATCTACTTCATCCCAAATCCGACACCATCCCTGGGTCACTGCTTCTTCCTTAGCGATACCCCTCCTTGTCTTCTTTGGAGGATCTTCGCAGTCAGTCCTCCCTCCAGTGGTGAGTCCACTGTCCAGATAGTCCTGGAACCAGGAACACATATCTAGGGGATGGGGTTGTGGTACCGACGCAGGCAACTGCCCTGCCCGGTGGCCACTCTCTTTTGTCCTAAGAAGCCATCAGTCATATAGTGTGCCTCCTGATTAAATAGGGTTTGAGGAGAAAATGACAGTGTCACAGGATATCGAGAGAAACCAATTACCATCTGACATAACAAAATGGAGCCCGGAGGTCATGATCAGAAGTGAGAACAACGCTGAGTGTGAATGCATCGTTGTGAACAGCACAGAGCAGTTTAAAGTCCTCTCCTGAGGGGCGGGGAAAATGGGAGGGATGGAGGACTGTCAGGGATGAGCAGTGAGAACATGTCTCCAGTCGTTGAGGAAGGCAATACACACACTGGCGTCCATCAGAGGGGAAATGACACTGTGATTTATGGTATTTATATTGAATCCCTACCCCATCAACTACGCATTACAACTGGCATGATCAATTTAATTTTTTCACAGGTCATGTTTGTTCAAGAAAATTACTTTTTGGTGTGTGGTTGCTGCTCTCTCTTGGCCTGTAAGTCAGGCTGGACGGTGACTCCATGCGGGAAGGGGAGGAATGATTGTGGGGTTGGTTTCTCTGTCTGACTTACATGGTGCCATAGGATGTCATTGTTGTTCCTTGTCGCCGGGGAATATCCCGCTGTACAGACCAGCCACCACTTCTCCACCCACCTTCCGCTGACGGGCACCGAGTCCCTCCCACAGCTTGGCCATTGTAAAGGGCGCTGCAGGGGGGCATGGACTCCCTCAAATCAGTGTTTCCGGCTTCCTCGGAAATACACCCAGACGTGGAGTCACTGGGTCCAGGGCAGTCTTGGTTGTTGTGGCCCATCCTCACCTGAGGGTATTTTCTCTATTAATTTTCAGAGAGACAGGGAGGGAGGATGGGCCATGTGCACCCTCACACTTTTCTCCTGCATCTCAGGCTGAGCCCGGGTGAGCCCAGAAGGAGGTTTTGGTTGCACTTCCCCATGGGTTTATATCAGCGTGTAAAGAGCACCAACATTGTACAGAGTACAGTAATAGTCCGCCTCGTCCTCAGGCTGGGCCCCCGAGATGGTGAGGGTGGCTTTGTTCCCAGAGATGGCGCCAGAGAAGCGAGCAGGGATACCAGAGGGACGGCTGCTTGTGCTGTAGATGAGCTGGCGGGGAGGCTTGCCTGGGGTCTGCTGGAACCAGCCGGGGTAGTTATTAGTGGACACAGCCCCAGAGCTCAGGCCACAGGTGAGTGTGACTGTCCCTCCTGGAGATATGGACACGGACGGCTCCTGGGTCACAGTCTGAGAATCCACCCCTGAAACCAAAGGGACAGACATGGGTGTTATGAGAGACGAAGGTCCCCTGAGGCCCTGCTGCTCTGTGTCCCCCGAGGATGCAGAGTCCCCTCCTCTGACCTGAGCTGAGCGCCAGGAGCTGGAGCAGAAGCACCGTCCAGACCATGGTGGGGACCCTCCCAGGACGTGGCCTCCTCAGGCTGCTGGCTGCAGTGGGGAGTCCTGGGGCCTTTTCATGCCTCCCACACCCATTAGGGGGGAAGGTGCCTCATGCAAATCAGCTTCCCTTCTAGCCCTGCCAAGGCTCACCCTGAGGTACCCCGGGGGATCATGAAAGAGGCAGATGCTGGGCCTCACACAGACCAATAGACTCCAAATTGACTGAGAGGCTGAAGGAGGGGGTTGTGGTCTATCACCACGTCAGTGCCCTGGTGTCCGGGTGACCTCAGTCCTAACTTCCTTCCCGGGAGGGTCTGGGGCTGAAGGGTGAGGTGGGAGGGTCCCTCTCTTGGCCCCCACAATCTAGTTCACCCCTAATCTCTCCATCCCTGGGTCACTGCTTCCTTCCTCAGGAAACCCCTTCTTATCTTCTGTGGAGGATCTTAGCAGTCAGTCCTCCCTCCAGCAGTGAGTCCTTTGTCCAGCCCTGATAGTCCCTGAACCAGGAGAAATGTCCAGGGGCCTAGGGTTGGGGGTCCTGACGCAGACAGCTGCACCTCCAGGCAGGGATAGTTACTCTCTTTTGTCCTAAGAAGCCATCCATTTTTTGGGATAGCTTTCTTTCTTTTCTTTTTTTAATATATTTAAAAAAAAAAAAAAGAGGGATAGAAAGTTAGAAATATCGATGAGAGAATCATTGATCAACTGCCTCTTGCATGCCCCCTACCGGGGATGTGCCCACAACCAAGGTACATGCCCTTGCCGGAATGGAACCCGGGACCTTTCAGTCTGCAAGCTGAAGCTCTATCCACGGAGCCAAACCGGTTTTGGCATTCTATGGTATAGCTTTCAATGAAATACAGCTTTGAGGAGAAAATGTCACAGTGTCACCAGGATATTGTGAGAAACCAATTACCATCTGATATAACAAAATAGAGCATGGAGCTCATGATTAGAAGTGAGATCAACGCTGAGTGTGAGCGCGTCGGTGTGAACAGCACAGAGCAGTTAAAAGTCCTCACCTGAGGGGCGGGGAGAATGGGAGGGATGGAGGACTGTCAGGGATGAGCAGGGGGAACATGTCTCCAGTCGCTGGGAAGGCAATACACACAATGGCGTCCATCAGAGCGGAAATGACAGTGATTTATGGTATTTCTGTTGGAATCGTTAGCCAATCATCTATGTATTAAAACAATTACTTTTTGTTGTGTGATTGCTTCTCTCTCTTGGCCTGTAAATCAGGCTGGAAAGTGACTCCGTGAGGGAGGGGCGAGGGAGGAGACACGTGTGGGTGTCAGAGCTGAGGGCTCCTGTGGCTGCTGGGGCCCAGGTGCAGGGAGGTCACACTTGAGAAAGGACCTGCCTGCCCAAGTGTGCAGGAGCCAGTGGAGTGTGTGCCTAGCTGCCTGGCCCAGAGCCTGAGCTCTGAGTCCCAGTGCACCAGCGCTCCCTGCTGGTCCCAGAGCAAATGTCCTCCAGTCCATCTCCTCCCCCCAGCCCTCCTGGAGGGCCCTGGGAGAGGCTGAGGAGGCACATGACCATGAATCCCTGGACAGGAGAATGGGGCCAGGGAGCCCCCTCCCCCGGTGTGCCGGCCATTTGCACCTTCAGGCTTTTTCTGCATCAGAGGCTGAGCCAGGGAGAGCCCAGGAGGAGGTTTTGGTTGCACTTCCCCGTAGGGTTACATCACCGTGTAAGTATTAGAACTACCACCCGTGTACACAAGACAGTAGTAGACGCTCTCATCCTCAGGCTGGGCCCCCGAGATGGTGAGGGCGGCCTTGTTCCCAGAGATGGAGCCCGAGAAGCGGGCAGGGACCCCAGCAAAGAGGCTGTTTTTGTAGGAGATGAGTGTGCGGGGAGGCTTGCCTGGGGTCTTCTGGTACCAGCTGGGGTAGTTACTAGTGGAGACTGCCCCAGAGCTCAGGCCACAGGTGAGTGTGACTGTCCCTCCTTGAGCTATAGACACGGATGGCTCCTCGGTCGCCACAGTCTGAGAATCCACCCCTGAAACCAACGGGACAGAGACAGGTGTTATGAGGGACGAAGGTCACCTGAGACCCTGCTGCTCTGTGTCCCCCGAGGATCAGAGTCCCCTCCTCTGACCTGAGCTGAGCGCCAGGAGCTGGAGCAGAAGCACCGTCCAGACCATGGTGGGGACCCTCCCAGGACGTGGCCTCCTCAGGCTGCTGGCTGCAGTGGGGAGTCCTGGGCCTTTTCATGCCTCCCACACCCATTAGGGGGGAAGGTGCCTCATGCAAATCTGCTTCCCCTCTAGCCCTGCCCGGGTCACCCTGAGGTTTCCGGGGGATCATGAATGAGGCAGATGCTGGGCCTCACACAGACCAATGGACTCCACATTGGCTGAGACGCTGAGGGAGGGGGTTGATTCTGTCACCAAGTCAGCTTCCCGGAGTCCTGGTGACCTCAGTCCTAACTTCCTTCCCTAGATGGTCTGAGGCTGAAGGATGAGGTGGGAATGTCTGCCCCCTCCTGGCCCCAGCAATCTACTTCATCCCAAATCCGACACCATCCCTGGGTCACTGCTTCTTCCTTAGCGATACCCCTCCTTGTCTTCTTTGGAGGATCTTAGCAGTCAGTCCTCCTCGCAGTGGTGAGTCCTCTGTCCAGCCTTGTTAGTCCCTGAACCAGGAAAACAGACCTGGAGGATGGGGTTGTGGTACCGACGCAGACAGCTGCCCTGCCCTGCAGGGATGGCCACTCTCTTTTCACCTAAGAAGCCATCAGTTAAGTGGTGTGTCTCCCAACTAAATACGGTTTGAGGAGAAAATGTCAGGTTGTCACCATGTCATTGTGAGAAACCGATTACCATCTGACATAACAAAATGGAGCCTGGAGCTCATGATCAGAAATGAGAGCAGCTGAAACCGGTTTGGCTGAGTGGTAGAGCGTCGGTCTGCGGACTGAAAGGTCCCGGGTTTGATTCCGGTCAAGGGCATGTACATTGGTTGCGGGCACATCCCCAGTGGAGGGGGTGCAGGAGGCAGCTGGTCGATGTTTTTCTCTCATCGACATTTCTAACTCTCTATCCCTCTCCCTTCCTCTCTGTAAAAAATCAATAAAATATATTAAAAAAAAAAAAAAAGAAAGAAAAGAAGTGAGAGCAACGCTGAGTGGGAGTGCGTCGGTGTGAACAGCACAGAGCAGTTTAAAGTCCTCTCGTGAGGGGCAGGGAGAATGGGAGGGATGGAGGACTGTCAGGGATGAGCAGGGACAACATGTATCCAGTCATTGGGGAAGGCAAAACACACACTGGCGTCCATCAGAGGGGAAATGACACTGTGATTTATGGTATTTATTTTGAATCCCTAGCCAATGAACTATGCTTTAGAACTGGCATGATCACTTTAAATTTCTCATAGTCATGTTTCTTCAACAATAATATTTATGTGTGTGTGATTGCTTCTCTCTCTTGGCCTGTAAATCAGGCTGGACAGTGACTCCGTGAGGGAAGGGTGGGGAGGAGACACGAGTGAGTGTGAGAGCTGAGGGCTCCTGTGGCTCCTGGGTCACAGGTGCAGGGCGGTCACACTTGAGGGAGGACCTGCCTGCCCAAGTGTGCAGTAGCCAGTGGAGTGTGTGCCTAGCTGCCTGGCCCAGAGCCTGAGCTCTGAGTCCCAGTGCACCAGCGCCCCCTGCTGGTCCCAGAGCACATGTCCTCCAGCCCATCTCCTCACCCAACCCTCCTGGAGTGGCTTGGTGGTTTGAGGCTTAAGGTTCCCCAGAAAGCTCGTCAGTTCCCACATGGTCGTTTTTCCACCTGGGCCTCCTTTAGGGTGAAATGCCTGGTTGTTGTTGTGGTTTTTGTCTCTGTAGCCGTGGTGACATACCCGGCCCCCGTGGTTATGTCTTGGTTTCTGCCTCTGCCTTTGCCAGGAGGGTGTAATGATGACATGGGAGGAATGTCTGTGTTCCAGGTCAGTCCTGCAGCTTCTCATTTATCTTTGAACATTACACTGGCAACGCCTTCTTTAGGCTCCTGGGTTTTTCAAATGTGTTTCTCTACAGATGCAACTTTTTTCCGTACGAGGGTTGATATACAATGAATGTTGTCCTGAGTGAAATGCTGGACTTTTAGAACGTTTTCCCCCTCCCGGCGTATAGAATTCCTCATTTCCTGTTCTCCCATCTTCATTGGCCTCATTAGGTATATTTGTGAGGAGCTCCATGGCTTCCATGGGAACTGGGTTTCTAAGGTCCTGGCCATAGTCAGCATGGATCCCATGTCATCCCAACAACAGCAGGGAAAGGAGGAGAAGGTTCGGGAAAAACGGGGGTACATGGGCCCATATCAAGGATAAAATATATATTAACGTTGTCCCCACAATGGAATTCATGACGGGGCTGTGGCGCCACTGCTCTGAGAGGAGACTCACAGCCTCACAGAGGGGTCTCTGAGTCTCCCTGTAGGTCGATCCAGTTGGGAGCTGAGCCCGTCCCTGTAACTGAGGGCAGAGAGGAAGAGGGAAGCCCATTCTTGCAGGAGTCACCTGAGGAGAGGGACATACCCTGGGAGAGACTGAGGCGGCACATGACCACGAATCCCTGAAGGGACAATGGGGCCAGGGGCCCCCCTTCCCCCGGTGTGCTGGCCATTTCCACCTTCAGGCTTTTTCTGTATCAGAGGCTGATCCAGGGTGAGCCCAGGAGGAGGTTTTGGTTGCACTTCCCCATGGGGTTACATCACTGTGTAAGTATTAGTACTACCACCCGTGTACACAAGACAGTAGTAGACGTCCTCATCCTCAGGCTGGGCCCCCGAGATGGTGAGGGCAGCTTTGTTCCCAGAGATGGCGCCAGAGAAGCGAGCAGGGATACCAGAGGGACGGCTGCTTGTGTAGTAGATGAGCAGGCGTGGAGGCTTGCCTGGGGTCTGCTGGAACCAGCTGGGGTGGTTACTAGTCGAGACTGCTCCAGAGCTCAGGCCACAGGTGAGTGTGACTGTCCCTCCTGGGGATACGGACATGGATGGCTCCTGGGTCACAGTCTGAGAATCCACCCCTGAAACCAACGGGACAGAGACAGGTGTTATGAGGGACAAAGGTCACCTGAGACCCTGCTGCTCTGTGTCCCTCGAGGATCAGAGTTCCCTCCTCTGACCTGAGCTGAGCGCCAGGAGCTGGAGCAGAAGCACCGTCCAGACCATGGTGGGGACCCTCCCAGGACGTGGCCTCCTCAGGCTGCTGGCTGCAGTGGGGAGTCCTGGGCCCTTTTCATGCCTCCCACACCCATTAGGGGGGAAGGTGCCTCATGCAAATCAGCTTCCCCTCAAGCCCTGCCCAGGCTCACCCTGACTCCCCTGGGCAAAGTCCCCAAAGAGGCAGATGCTGGGCCCTCACACACAGTCCAGGCTGCTTGATGACTGAGACGCTGAAGGAATGGGGTTGATTCGGTCACCAAATCAGCTCCCTGGAGTCCTGGTGACCTCAGTCCTAACTTCCTTCTCTGGAGGGTCTGAGGTTAAAGGGCGAGGAGGGAGTGTCTGCCCCCTCCTGGCCCCAGCCCCATTTTGGGGAGCCCTGATTCTTCCTCAGGAAACCCCTTCTTGTCTTCCTCTGGGATCTTAGCAATCCACTCCTTCCAGAGGATGATGTCAGGATCTCAGGTCTGGGCTATGAAGGGCCTGGGGTCTCCCAGACTCAGTCCTGGACCCTGTCCCATCAGCAGTGTCGGGGCACAGGGCTAGGGGTGCTCACCAGGCGGTTGCACCTCCAGGCAGGGATGGCCACTCTCTGTAGTTCTAAGAAGCCATCAGTTACATGGGGTATTTTCAAATTAAATGGGGTTTAGGGTAGTTTTACATTACATGGGGATTGAGCACAAAATGTGATGGTGACCCCATGGAATTATGGGATACCTACGCACATCTGATACAGGAGCATAGGAGCTTTATCAGAAATGTGAACCACGTTGTGTGTGAGCACGTTGGTGTGAACATCACAGAGGACGTTGTAACAGTCCCTCTCCCTTCCCCTTCTGCTCTGGGGCAGGAGGAATGGGAGAGTGAGTAGGGAATGTGATGTGAGGGGGTGATCAGTGCTCGAGTCCCAAACTGATGTCCTTCCGTCCGCCAATGAAGCCGCTTGTGCAGCGATGGAGGAGGGGGAAGAGCAGAGGGATCTGGGTCCCCATGGGGAACCCCAGAGCTCTGCGGGCTCAGGCCCAGTTACTGGGACTCAGTCTCCCGTCCCCAGGTGGCCGTGACCCTGTGTCCAAGGCAGGCTTAGATCATGTTTCTTCATGCACGTGTGTCCTGGGGTGTGACTGCCCATCTGTCTCTACCTGGACGAGGGACTCGATCAACACCTCTAGGAGCGGGATGTGATAAAATACGAGGCGAGTGTGGGGGGGGAGCGGGCGCCCGCAGGGTGCTCCAGTGAGTCCTCATGCTGGCGGGCCCATCAGGGCGATCCCACAGACCTTTCCTCTCCAGGTCCTCAGAGGAGAAGGTGGGCCTCCTGCCGCCCACCCCATGGTCCCTGAGGAGCTCCCGAGCTCCCGCTGTGCAGCCAGGAGCACAGCCTGGGTGCGGGATGTCAGCAGGAGCTCAGGACAGCACCGCACATCCTCCGATGCTCTCACCTGAGAGGAGCAGGAGGCACAGGGCAGGAAGCTCACCGTCCTTGGTCTTCGGAGAAGGACCAGGGAGACCGCAGGGAGACGTCACTGCCCAGGCCAGCGGGGCCGTGTGCCCTGAGCCGTGAGGACCCTGGTGGGTGAGGCCTTGGAGAAACCCGAGCCCTGCTCATAGCTGGGACGAAGGTCACGCAGCCCAGCCATGTTGGAACACGCCACCAGTGATTCAGAAGCTGCCGTGTGAAGCTCCCACACGTGTCCTCCTCCCCCTCCTCAGCGTCTGCCCAGGAGAAACGGGAACACACATTGCCTGAGAACACAGCCATCTTGGCGCCCAGAGCCCCTCAGCGCTGTGCAGAGCAGCCACAGGGCCAACCCCTCAGCTGCCAGCAGCGGAGGCCTCAGCACACACTGCTGTGCTCACACATGGGGATGCGATTGGAGGAATAATGGGACTGCTGACCCATGTCCCCGTGTGGATGGGCCTCAAGAACAGGATTCAGAATGATTGGTTCGGCGGATTGAGCGTCAGCCTGTGGACTGAAGGTTCACAGGGTCAGGGGCACATGCTTGGGGTGTGGCTTCAACCACAATGGAGGCCATGCTGGAGACAGCCAATCAATGACCCTCTTTCATCACTGTTATTTCTGTATCTCCCTCCCCCTTTCTCTATGAAGTCAATAAAAATCTTTTAATCAATAATTGAAAGTAACAATAGCGACCAAGGGCTTCCTGATTTCTGGTTCCATCCATGTGAAACACACCTCCTAGGAAACATGTGAGTTCAGAGAGCGGGTCAGCAGGCACCCGGGACTGTCAGTGATGCGATGGGTGTGATTAGTGCACGTGGGACCTTCTCTGAGGATAAGGAAACCACCTGCTACTGGCACATGGGATATTACACCACTCTGCAAATATACTAAATGCTGGTCTTTGGTGCACACTAAACCAGTGACATTTATGGCATGCACACTATATCACATAAAGCTGGGATAAAAAAAACGATGTGAGAGAGACCACCTCTCACTACCTATTTAAGTGGCCCCGTGGGCCCTACCAGGTGTGGCTCAGTGGATAGAGTGTTGGCCCGAAGACCAAGGGGACCTAGGTTAGATCCTGGTCAAGGGCATGTACCTCCGTTGCAGGTTCATCTGTGGCCAAGGTCCTGGTCAGGGCACCTATGGGCTGCAATCCATCCATGTGCTTCTCACATCGATGTTTCCCTCTGTCTCCCTCTCTCTCCCGCTCTCTCTAAAAATCGATGGGAGACTATCATCCGGTGAGGATAAAGAAATCAGTAAAGTAATACAGTGAGCTTGTGCTCAGAGCCAACCTCACCGTCGGACACTGTAGGGTCTGCCACCACTACCGCTTCTGTCTCAGGGCGCTCATGGGCGATCAGGGAACCAGGGCGGGTTTTTGTCTCAGTTCCCCGTGGGTTGGAACAGTGTGTGACCCCAAATGCCGCTGTCCCAGGCTGAACAGAAATAAATAGCCTCATCCTCAGGCTGCAGGCCTGAGATGTCCAGCGAGGCCGTGTTGCCGGACTTAGAGCCAGAGAACCGATCCGGGATCCCCGAGGGCCGGGAGCTTCCGAGCATCACCGCTTTGGGGGCCCCACCTGGGACCTGCTGGTACCAGCCCACAGTGTATGCTCCCACATTGTTGCTGTCTCCCCTGCAGGTCAGTCTGACCTTCTCGCCCGGAGACCCTGACAGCGAGGCTTCCTGCGTCAGCCCGGCCTGCACCCCGGACCCTGGAACAGAGGACGCAGACACAGACAGGGAGGCTGAGGTCACTCTCACAGCGTGCGCTCAGGAGGAGGGAACAGAGTGTCCCGGGTGCCCCACCCTCACTGGCCCCGCTTCCCTCAGCCAGTCACCTGAGCTGTGAGCAAGGAGGGCGAGGAGGAGAGGGGCCCAGGCCATGGTGGCGGTGTCCACGCTCTGCTTCTGAGCCTCAGCCTGAGAGGCCCCCACAGCCTCTCTTATCCTGTCCCTCCTAGGAGGGCCCAGGGGACCCTTCATGCAAATGCTCCCCCCTCCCCCCTCATGTCCCCGGGGATACATGTGGGGAGGGCCGTGTGGCTAGGGAGGGGCAGCCTCTGGGGGCCCTGGGAGGTCACAGCTGCTGGTGCCCAGTGAGCACAGAGCACAGGGCACAAGGCAGGCTCCCCACCTGGCTTCCCAGCTGAGGCTCTCACTGACCCAGGGACAGTCCCACAGCGCCCCCTGCTGTCCAGGGTCCAGGTTTACTTATGGCCAGATGGTAACCTGGAGCTGAGCAGGGAGAGACTGAGATCCTGCCTCTCAGGGCAGGGCTGTGTGGTGCATTGTGGGATCTGCTCTTTCCCACTCCTCCCACTGTGTCCTGGGCTCAGAAAGCAGCTCCCCTAACCAGGAACTAGTTTGCTGGGGAAGCCACGTTGCCAGGGGCTCTAGAGTGAGGAGCCCCTTCAGGCTGAGGCTCTGAGCCTGTCACACTGAGCTGCCCTCTAAGAGAAAGTGTGCCTCCTGGTAGTTTCCTGGAGCAGAGGGTGATGAGAAATAGGAAGAGTGAGTGGTCAGCCATTGTTTTAATTTCTTTGATTTTTTCTTTCTACAACCTGTAGCTGGCCTTTCACTCTCTTATTGGTGTTTTGTGTTGTGTTTTTTTTAAAGCAGCTACTTTTGCTTTTCAGGAAGTACCACTAATCCTGTTTCTATTCTATTCTTTCCTTTTCTTTTCTTTTATTTTCTCTTGCACCCTTGGGATCTTTGTGCTTTCTGTTTGCCAAGATTATGAAAATAGTTCTATGTAATCTCTTAGAAGCATGATTGTTTTGATTTTCACGTTTGGACGAATCATCCATTTGGAATAAATGTTGTGCATTGTGAAAGGTGTGGGGTCCAAGTTCTTATGGTTTTCCCATGTCCATTGGTCATAGTATGTTCTTTATGGGGAAGAATGTTCAGGTCCTGCCCATTGTTTGTTTGCATTGCGTTGTGGGTTTGCTTTCTCTTCTTGGTGTTGAGTTCTGGGAGTTCTTTCTCAGTGTGGGATAAAGAACTTTATGGGAAGATCATTGGTGAATAGGTACTTCCATTATGACACTGGAGAGGCTGTCTTTCTGTTTTGTTGACGGTTTCCTTTGCTGTGACAAAAACCATTAGTTTGGTGAATCCTATTGATTAATTTTTTTGTTTGCTTTCCTTGCCTGAGGAGATGTTTGAGACAAAGTGTTGGTGCCATAAAGGTCAGAGATGTTACTCCCTACTTATTTTGGAGGGGGAGGGAGTTTTCTCATTTCTGGTTTCCACTTCAGTCTTTGGTGCACTTCAGGTTTATGCTGCATGTGGAGGGAGGAAGGAACGAAGAGAAGGAGCCTTGCTTTCCTGGGCTGAGCCCATGCCAGTAACTAAGGGTAGAGAGGAAGAGGGAAGCCCATTCTTGCAGGAGTCACATGACGAGAGGGACAGACCCTGGGAGAGACTGAGGAGACACATGACCACGAATCCCTGGTCAGGAGAATGGGGCCAGGGAGCCCCCTTCCCCCGGTGTGCCGGCCATTTGCACCTTCAGGCTTTTTCTGCATCAGAGGCTGAGCCAGGGTGAGCCTAGGAGGAGGTTTTGGTTGCACTTCCCCGTGGGGTTACATCACTGTGGAAACAGCACCAACATTGTACAGAGCACAGTAATAAAAGGCCTCATCCTCAGACTGGGCCCCCGAGATGGTGAGGGCGGCTTTGTTCCCAGAGATGGCGCCAGAGAAGCGGGCAGGGACCCCATCGAAGCGGCTGTTTGTGTTGTAGATGAGTGTCTGTGGAGGCTTGTCTGGGGTCTGCTGGTACCAGCTGGGGTAGTAACCACTAGTGACTGCCCCAGAGCTCAGGCCACAGGTGAGTGTGACTGTCCCTCCTGGAGGTACGGACATGGATGGTTCCTGGGTCACAGTCTGAGAATCCACCCCTGAAACCAACGGGACAGAGACAGGTGTTATGAGGGACGAAGGTCACCTGAGACCCTGCTGCTCTGTGTCCCCCGAGGATGCAGAGTCCCCTCCTCTGACCTGAGCTGAGCGCCAGGAGCTGGAGCAGAAGCACCGTCCAGACCATGGTGGGGACCCTCCCAGGACGTGGCCTCCTCAGGCTGCTGGCTGCAGTGGGGAGTCCTGGGCCTTTTCATGCCCCCCACACCCATTAGGGGGGACGGTGCCTCATGCAAATCAGCTTCCCCTCTAGCCCTGCCTAGGCTCACCCTGACTCCCCTGGGGAAAGTCCCAAAAGAGGCAGATGCTGGGCCCTCACACACAGTCCAGGCTGCGTGGGGACTGAGACGCTGAGGGAATGGGGTTGATTCGCTCACCAAGTCAGCTCCCTGGAGTCCTGGTGACCTCAGTCCTGACTTCCTTCCCGGGAGGGTCTGAGGTTAAAGGACGAGGAGGGAGTGTCTGCCCCCTCCTGGCCCCTGCCCCATTTGGGGGAGCACTGATTCTTCCTCAGGAAACCCCTCCTTGTCTTCCTCTGGGATCTAAGCAATCCACTCCTTCCAGAGGATGTTGTCAGGATCTCAGGTCTGGGCTGTGAAGGGGCTGGGGTGTCCCTGACTCAGTCCTGGACCCTGTCCCACCAGCAGTGTTGGAGGGCAAGGCTGGGGGTGATCACCAGGCAGTTGCACCTCCAGGAAGGGATGGCCACTCGCTGTAGTTCTAAGAAGCCATCAGTTATAGGGGGTAGTTTTACATTAAATGGGGTTTAGGGTAGTTTTACATTAAATGGGGTTTGAGCACAAAATGTGACGGCGACCCCATGGAATTATGGGATCCCTACGCACATCTCATATAGGAACATAGGAATTTTTTCAGAAATGTGAACAACGTTGTGTGTGAGCACATGGGCATGAACATCACGGAGGACATTGTAACAGTCCCTCTCCCTTCCCCTTCTGCTGTGGGGCAGGAGGAATGGGGAGGGGGGGTGAGCAGGGGATTGGCATGTGAGGGGGTGAGCAGTGCTCTTGTCCCAAACTGACGTCCTTCCCATCCCCCAATGAAGCCGCTTGTGCAGCGAGAGAGGAGGGTGAAGAGTAGAGGGATGTGGGTCCCCATGTGGGAGCCCAAACTCTGAGGGCTCCGGCCTCCTTGTTGGGACTGAGTCTCCCGTCCCCAGGTGGCCATGACCTTGTGTTTAAGGTACCCATAGGCCATGTTGCTTCATGCACGTGTGTCCTGAGGTGTGACTGCCCATCTGTCTCTACCTGGACCTCAGGTGAGAACAAAACCTGTAGGAGAGGGTGTGTGTAATAAAATATGAGGTGAGGGTGTGAGCGAGAGGGGGCCCTCAGGGGGCTCCAGTGAGTCCTCATGCTGCCAGGCCCATCAGGGCGATCCCACAGACCTTCCCTCTCCCGGTCCTCAGGGATGAAGGTGGGCCTCCTGCCACCCACCCCATGGTCCCTGAGGAGCTCCAGAGCTCCCGCTGTGCAGACAGGAGCACAGCCTGGGTGCGGGATGTCAGCAGGAGCTCGGGACAGCACCGCCCACCCTCTGATGCCCTCACCTGAGAGGAGCAGGAGGCACAGGGCAGGAAGCTCACCGTCCTTGGTCCTCGGAGAACGACCAGGGAGACCGCAGGGAGACGTCACCCCCCAGGCCAGCGGGGCCGTGTGCCCTGAGCCGTGGGGACCCTGGTGGGTGAGGCCTTGGACAAGCCAGAGCCCTGCTCTTTGCTGGGACGAAGGTCACCCAGGGCAGCCATGTTGGAACATGCCCACCTCTGACTCAGAAGCTGCCATGTGAAGCTCCCACACATGTCCACCTCCCGCTCCTCAACGTCTGCCCAGGAGAAATGGGAACACACATTGCCTGAGAGCACAGCCATCCTGGCGCCCAGGGCCCCACAACACTGTGCAGAGCAGCCACAGGGCCAACCCCTCAGCTGCCAGCAGCGGAGGCCTCAGCACACACTGCTGTGCTCACACATGGGGATGCGATTGGAGGAAGAATAATGGGACTGCTGCCCCATGTCCCGGTGTGGACGGGCCTCAGGACATGATTCAGAAGAATTAAAAGAAACTGTCCTAGGCAGTTAGGCTCAGTGAAGAGAGCATCCACCTATGGACCAAAGGTTCCCAAGTTTGATTCCCGGTGAGGGGACCTGGTTGGATTGTGAGCTCCCTCTCCAATGGGGTACGTGCAGGAGGCAGCCAGGAGCACAGCCAGGGTGCGGGATGTCAGTGGTGCTGTCCCTGAGCTCCTGCTGACATCCCCCACTCAGGCTGTGCTCCTGTCTGCACATGATTCTCTCCCATCGCTGGTGTTTCTATTTCTCTCTTACTCTCTGAATTCAATAAAATTTAAAAAAGAATTCAAAGAATCAGTAGCCAGGAGGGCTCCCTGTTTTCCGGTTCCATCCATGTGAAACGCACCTCCTAGAAAACATGTGAGTCCAGAGAGCGGGTTGGCAGGCACCCAGGACTGGCAGGGGTGTGATGGGCGTGATTAGTGCATGTGTGGCCTTCTCTGAGGATAAAGAAAATGTCTGCAACTAGAATATGGATGGTTACACCACTCTGCAAACATACTAACCTAGAGGCTCAAAGCACAAAATTCGTGCAAGAGTAGGACTTCTGCCTAAGCCAGTTTGGCTCAATGGATAGAGCATCGGCTTGGGGACTGAAAGGTCCCGGGTTCGATTCCGGTCAAGGGCATGACCCTTGGTTGCGGGCACATCCCCAGTAGTGGGTGTGCAAGAGGCAGCTGATCGATGACTTTCTCTCATCGATGTTTCTAATTATCTCTGTACAAAATCAATAAAGTATATTTTTTTAAAAAATGAGTAGGACTTCCTCCCTGGCTGCCGGCACCATCTTCCCTCTGGCACCTGGGACCCGGGCTTCCCTCCCATCTCTGGGTTCGTCCGGAAGGTCATCCAGACGGACCTCCGGTCTAATTAGCATATTTTGCTTTTGTTATTATTGAAGCTAGTCTATTGTGCACATTAGACCAGTGAAACTTAAGGCATGCATACAATATCACAATAAAGCTGGAATAAAAAAAAATTTTTGAGAGAGATCACCTCTCACTACCTACTGAAAGTGGGCCCACAGATGTGGCTCAGTGCATAGAGTGTTGGCCTGCAGACCAAAGGGTCCCGGGTTCATTCCTGGTCAAGTACAAGAATCTTGCAGGCTCTTCTGTGGGCCAGGCCATGGTCAGAGCTGCTACAAGAGGCTACTCATTGATGTGCTTCTCTCACAGCGATGTTTCTCTCTGTCTCCCCTCTCTCTCCCACTCTGTCTAAAAATCGATGGGAGACTCTCCGGAGTGAGGATTAAGAAATCAATAAAGTAATACAGCGAGCCTGTGCTCAGAGCCACCCTCAGGCCTGCCAGCTCCAATGCTTCTGTCTCAGGGCGTTCATGGGAGATCAGGGAACCAGGGCGGGTTTTTGTCTCAGTTCCCCATGGGGGTGGAGCACTGTGTGACTGCTGATGCCGTTGTCCCATGTTGAACAGAAATAAATTGCCGTGTCCTCGGGCTGCAGGCTTGTGATGTCCAGCGAGGCCGTGTTGCCGGACTTGGAGCCAAAAAACCGATCCGGGATCCCTGAGGGCCTGGAGCTTCCGAGCATCACCGTTTTGGGAGCCCCACCTGGCACTTGCTGGTACCAGCCTGCTCCATAGCTTCCCACATTGTTGCTGTCTCCCCTGCAGGTCAGTCTGACCTTCTCGCCCGGAGACCCTGACAGGGAGGCTTCCTGCGTCAGCCCGGCCTGCACCCCGGACCCTGGAACAGAGGACGCAGACACAGACAGGGAGGCTGAGGTCACTCTCACAGCGTGCGCTCAGGAGGAGGGAACAGAGTGTCCCGGGTGCCCCCCCCCTCACTGGCCCCGCTTCCCTCAGCCAGTCACCTGAGCTGTGAGCAAGGAGGGCGAGGAGGAGAGGGGCCCAGGCCATGGTGGCGGTGTCCACGCTCTGCTTCTGAGCCTCAGCCTGAGAGGCCCCACAGCCTCTCTTATCCTGTCCCTCCTGGGAGGGCCCAGGGGACCCTTCATGCAAATGCTCCCCCTCCTGGTGTCCCCGGGGATACATGTGGGGAGGGCCGTGTGGCTGGGGAGGGGCAGCCTCTGGGGGGCCCTGGGAGGTCACAGCTGCTGGTGCCCAGTGAGCACAGAGCACAGGGCACAAGGCAGGCTCCCCACCTGGCTTCCCAGCTGAGGCTCTCACTGACCTAGCTACAGGCCCACAGCGCCCCCTGCTGTCCAGGGTCCAGGGTTACTTATGGCCAGATGGTAACCTGGAGCTGAGCAGGGAGAGACTGAGATCCTCCCTCTCAGGGCAGGGCTGTGTGGTGCATTGTGGGATCTGCTCTTTCGCACTCCTCCCTCTGTGTCCTGGGCTCAGAAAGCAGCTGCCCTAACTGGGAACAAGTTTGCTGGGGAAGCCACGTTGCCGGGGGCTCTAGAGTCAGGAGCCCCTTCAGGCTGAGGCTCTGAGCCTGTCACACTGAGCTGCCCTCTGAGAGAATGTGTGCCTCCTGGTGGTTTCCTGCAGTGGAGGGTGATGGGAAATAGGAAGAATGAATGGTCAGCCATTGTTTCAATTTCTTTGACTTTTTCTTTCTACAACCTGCAGCTGGCCTTTCACTCTCCTCTGTGTTTTTTTTAAAGCAGCTGCTTTTGCTTTTCATGAAGTTCCACTACCCCTGTTTCTTTTCTTTCCTTTTCTCTTCTTTACTTTTCTTCTTTTCTCTTACATCCTTGGGATCTTTGTGCCTCAGTTTGCCAAGATTATTAAAAATAGTCTTAAATGGTTTCCTAGAATCATTATCGTTTTGATTTTTCACGTTTGGACCAATCATCCATGTGGAATAAATGTTGTGCATTGTGAGAGGTTGGGGTCCAAGTTCTTATGGTTTTCCCATGTCCATTGGTCATAGTATGTTCACTGTGGGGAAAGGCCCTTCGGGTCCTCTGCCCATTGTTTGTTTGCATTGCGTTGTGAGTTTGCTTTCTCTTCTTGCTGTGGAGTTGTGTGAGCTCTTTCTAATGTGGGACAGGAACCCCATTAGGGGAAGATCATTGGTGAATAGGTCCTTCCATTATGTCACCTGAGGCTGTCTTTCTGTTTTGTTGATGGTTTCCTTTGCTATGAAAAAAGCCTTTGGTGTGATGAATGCCATCGGTTAATTTTTCCTTTTGCTTTCCTTGCCTGAGGAGCAGTATGAGATAAAATGTTGGTAACATAAAGGTCAGAGATGTTACTTCCTACTTATTTTAGAGTGCAGGAGGAGATTTCTGATTCTGGGTTTCCATTCCAGTCTTTAGTGTGACCTCCTCTGAGGATAAAGAAAACGTCTGCAACTGGCATATGGGATGTTACACCATCTGCAAACCCCCTAAATCCTGGTCCCTGGTGCACATTAACACAGTGGTATTTATGGCATCCACACTATATCACATAAAGCTGGGATAAAAAAAACAATGTCAGAGAGATCACCTCTCCCTGCCTATTTAAAGTGGGCCTATGGGCCCTAGCAGGTGTGGCTCAGTGGATAGAGTGTTGGCCTGCAGACCAAAGGGTCCCGGGTTCAATCCTGCTCAATTGCACGTACTTTGCAGGCTCCTCTGAGGCCCAGGCCCTGGTCAGGGCTGTTACAGGAGGCAACTCATTGATGTGCTTCTCACATCCATGTTTCTCTCTGTCTCCCCGTCTCTCCCACTCTCTAATAGTCGATGGGAGACTTTCCTCAGGTGAGAATTAAGAAATCAAGAAAGTATTACAGTGAGCCTGTGCTCAGAGCCACCCTCACAGTCGGACACTGTAAGGTCTGCCACCGCCACCGCCTCTTTCTCAAGGCGCTCATGGGTGATCAGGGAACTAGGCAGGTTTTTGTCTCAGTTCCCCGTGGGGGTGGAGCAGTGTGTGATTGTTGATGCCAGTGTCCCATGTTGAACAGTAATAAGTAGCCTCGTCCTCGGGCTGCACGTCCGCGATGTACATCCAGGCCGTGTTGCCGGACTTGGAGCCAGAGAACCGATCCGGGATCCCCGAGGGCCGGGAGCTTCCGAGCATCACCGCTTTGGGGGCCCCACCTGGGACCTGCTGGTACCAGCCCACATCACGTGCTCCCACATTGTTGCTGTCTCCCCTGCAGGTCAGTCTGACCTTCTCTCCCGGAGACCCTGACAGCGAGGCTTCCTGCGTCAGCCCGGCCTGCACCCCGGACCCTGGAACAGAGGACGCAGACACAGACAGGGAGGCTGAGGTCACTGTCACAGCGTGCGCTCAGGAGGAGGGAACAGAGTGTCCCGGGTGCCCCCACCCGCACTGGCCCCGCTTCCCTCAGCCAGTCACCTGAGCTGTGAGCAAGGAGGGCGAGGAGGAGAGGGGCCCAGGCCATGGTGGAGGTGTCCACGCTCTGCTTCTGAGCCTCAGCCTGAGAGGCCCCACAGCCTCTCTTATCCTGTCCCTCCGGGGAGGGCCCTGGGGGACCCTTCATGCAAATGCTCCCCCTCCTGGTGTCCCCGGGGAGACATGTGAGGAGGGCCGTGTGGCTGGGGAGGGGCAGCCTCTGGGTTCCCTGGGAGGTCACAGCTGCTGGTGCCCAGTGAGCACAGAGCACAGGGCACAAGGCAGGCTCCCCACCTGGCTTCCCAGCTGAGGCCTCACTGACCCAGGGACAAGCCCACAGCGCCCCCTGCTGTCCAGGGTCCAGGTTCACTGTGGCTGGATGGCTAACCTGGAGCTGAGAGGGAGAGACTGAGGCTCTGGAATTCAGCCCTGCGTTTCCCAGCCTCCCTCTCAGGGCAGGGACTTCTCACCCCTTGTTCGTATTGCAGTTCTCCCTCCCTTTTATTCCTTTTTTTTTAATAATAGCATTTTTTTTCTCATTTTCCCCCCCAATGATGGTATTTATGTGTACATACCTTACATCCCTCTTATTCCTTACTTACAGACAGGGCCTCTCCCTGACTGGTTTGGCTCCCAGGTTTGGTCTCAATCCCCAGCAGGGGGCAGCCGATCACTGATTCTGTCTCATCAGTGATGTTTCTCTCTCTCCCCTTCTCCCTTCCTCTCTGAAATGAATTAAAAACATTTTTTTTCTTAAATCCATTTTTATATATCACATATTAAAATATATGAAAGTGATATAATGGCAGTATTCCCACAGGAAATGTCCGGTTAGGGCCCTCAGGAAATACTGGGGTTCATACTGTTCTCAGGAGCAGACTGTCTGACACCCGCACGCTCTGGAGAAGGAGCTGCTGAGAAAGCAAACAGCCGCTGAAGAAGGGACAGGAGGGCGCCACCAGGGCACCGGGGACTCCGTGTCCTCTCCCTGAGCACCTGCCCTCACCCTCGCCCCCTCTTTGCCAGCCTCGATGCTGCCACCCAGAGCTGAATGGCAGTCATGAGCCTCGCCCTCGGGCTGGGGGCCCAGATGGTTACAAAGGTTGTATTGTTCAACTCGGAGGCAGAGGAGCGATCAGGGATCCCTGAGGGCCGAGAACCTCTGAGCATCACAGAGTTGGGGGCCTCGCCTCCGTCCATCTCACTCCTACTTATTTTGGAATTCCCCAAATCGGACATTCCTCCTATTGACTCCCCTCTTTGCCCAACTCCCCTCCCTCCCCTCAACCCCACCCCCCGCCAGCACCATCCACCAGGCACTCCCTGTGCCGCTGTGGCTTTTCTCTCAGAGCACAGCTTCGGGGGCCGGTGAGGAGCAGCTACAGAGCTTTTACTACTTATTTTTCAAATAGATTTTTATTGAGTTCAGAGAGGAAGGGAGAGGGGGAGAGAGAGAGAGAGAAACATCCATGATGAGAGAGAATCATGGATCCCACATGCCCCCTCCTGGGGATCAAGCCTGCAATCCGGGCATGTGCCTTTGACGGGAATCCAACCCGGGACCCTGCAGTCTGCAGGCCGACGGCGTTCTATCCACTGAGCCACACCGGCCAGCGCAGGTGTAGAGGCTTTAATACAACGTTGGCACTGCATTGGGTTTGCTTGTGATTCGGAAGGGACTTGTAAGGCCTTCAGGTAAACATTGATATTCCCTGCATCCCTGGAGCGTCCAAGTCCTGGCTCAAAGCATGGAGCCTTCAGAGCCCTCTCCTTCTCAGAACGGCCCCACCTCCCCGCACCCATTCCTCATTGAGGCGTTGTAAGGGCGGGTCTGCGGCAGCCGGAGGCCCTGTGCCCGGCCTCACTGGCCCCTCGGCATGGCCCGGTGAAGTCGAAAGGTGGGGACTGCCGGCCCTGCCTCGGAGCTGAGGAGCCTTTGGGGGTGCCGGGGCCCACACAGAGGTCACCAGGCATCTTCCCACGTGGAGGAGAGCCTGTCTGCTCAGCCTCCCAGGAGCCTCAGACGCCGGCGTCCTGGGGGCCTCAGGAGGCGGCAGCAGTGGAGGGAAACAGGCCGCAGTCAGGTCATGCCGGCCCCGGTGACCCACCCGAACACCAGACCACAACCCTCCGGTTCACGCTGGACCCTGGGCCTGCCCTGCTGGCCCCACAGGAGCCGTTCAGCTGAATCAGCCCACTGCTGTATTGGGCAGAAGGACAAGGATTACAGGGGACGTAGGCACAGGGTGGCCAAATGGGCAGTTCACAGGTAATGTGGCTAGAGATTCACAAAGGCCTATGAGTGTGCAAAGGCCTGTGGGTGAGCAGGGGCTGTGGGTGAGCAGGGGCCTGTGGGTGAGCAGGGGCTGTGGGTGAGCCGGGGCCTGTGGGTGAGCAGAGGCCTGTGGGTGAGCAGAGGCCTGTGGGTGAGCAGAGGCCTGTGGGTGAGCAGAGGCCTGTGGGTAAGCAGAGGCCTGTGGGTAAGCAGGGGCCTGTGGTGAGCAGAGGGCAGTGGGTGAGCAGAGGCCTGTGGGTGAGCAGAGGGCTGGCCATCTCTCCATGACCACAGGCGGCTCCTGGCGGGAGGATGGGCCGCGTTCCGGGGGGAGCTCCCCTCCCAGCCCGGGGAGAGGCGCCTCCTGTACCCAGAACAGAGCCGTCGCGGTGGACAGAGCAGGATTCCTGTTTCCTGGAATTCCAGCGGGTCCCCAGCATTCCACTGCTGCCCTGGCAGTTCAGCCACCTCCTTCCTTACCCACCAGCCCCCTGGCGGGCTACTTGGCCCTACAAGCTGATGTCTGTCCCTGTGCACGTGACCAGGCTGGGAAGATGCTACCAGAGGATGCACAGCGTTGGTCACTAAGGACCAGACGGAAACCACTGTTCAGCCCCGGGTCCCAGGAGCAGCGATGGCCCCCGAGGGAGGGACGAGGGATGTCGCCCCCAGTTAGACGTGGCTCCAGGCGGGGCGGGGTGACAGCCGGGCAGGAAGGGCACCCTGAGGGTTTGAGGCTCACTTCCCCATGGCCCTGAGGCACCGTGCAAGTGCCACTGTTGCCGTGGTAGGTGGCACAGTAATAGTCTGCCTCGTCCTCCGGCTGCAGCCCCGAGATGAGCAGGAGCCCCGCGTTGGCCGCTGTGTCTTTGGATCCAGAGAAGCGGCTGGGGACTCCAGAGCCCTGGTGCTTGTCTGAGTCGCCTTTAAACCTCAGGAGGTACCGGGGAGGGCTCCCCGGATTCTGCTGGTACCACACAATGTGATAGCCCCCAACCACAGAGCCGCTGCTCAGGGTGCAGGGGAGGCCGACGGAGGCTCCGGGAGACCCAGTCAGGGAGGGCGGCTGGGTGAGCACAGGCTGGGAGAGGGACCCTGCGGACACAGACACTTGTCAGTGAGGGGCAGGGACCACGGGCAGGTCCCCAGGAGACCGAGCAGGAAGGGAAGGAGCCTGGGCCCAGGCCTGGCCCTACCTGTGCAGAGAGAGAGGAGCGCCAGGAGCAGAGGGGTCCAGGCCATGGTGGCTCAGCCTGGCGGGAACCCTGAGCTGCAGCCCCGGGCCCAGGCCTCTCTTATCCTCTCAGGGGCCTGCCAGGGGAGGGGCCGCTCACACAAATTCACTTCCTTCCTGGAGAGCCTGCACCACCCTGGTCGCCCCCCCCCCCCCAGCCTGAGCTGGGCTGTCACCCAGGCCACAGCTCTCGGGGGAGCCTCAGAGTGTCCCCCTGGGAGACATGAGCGAGGAGGCAGCTGCTGGCACCTGCCCCAGCCCAGAGGGCACCGCCCGGAGCCCCCATCAGCACTCACAGGCACCAGGGCCCAGCCCTGGGCACTTTGGGGGGTGGCACAGCTGAGGGCACCTGGATGCTGAGGCAGCCCCACCGCGCCCCCTGCTGCTCACTGTCCCAACTGCAGCCTCTTTAGAGGATGGGGTGAGGATGCAGCCTGATGGCCAGGTCCCTGTCCAGCCTCCACATCCATGGGCCTCCACCTCCAGCGGCCAAGGTGACGGACACTGATCAGCAGCCATGCCCCTGGACCGTTAGACTGCTGTGGGGAGAGGAGGGACCCCGTGGCCGCTGCCAGGGCTGGAGCCACCGGGGTGAGCGGGCAGGGGGCTCAGGGAGCAAAGGCCTGAGAAGCCGGGAATGGAAGGACGATGCAGACAGCCCAGCAGAGCAGAGATGGACGGAGAGGGACGGAGAGCGGGCTGATGGCGGCTGGAATGGAAGGGGTTAGAGGGCGAGGGAGGGGGGGAGGGGAAGGACAGGCTGGAAGTTGAAAAAGAATTGTGTGTGGGGGGGGGGGGTTGAGATAAGCAGCATAGACAGCCAATTATATCACAATAGCTGTGTGTGGTGCCCCTGGGGATCGGGAAATATCGAGGGGACTTTGTAAATCTATCGCTGCCTAACCCTGTGCTGCCACACACACCGGAAATTAATACGAAATATAATTGAATGCAAGCTGTGATTGGAAACCATTACAAAAGAAACCCTTAGGAGGACTGGTGAGTATAAAAAAGTCGAGCAATCTTTAAACATATTCTACAGTGTCCTCAGTGAAAATGGATTGGATTTAGTCTCACATTAGAAGGTGTTTGTGTATTTTATTTATTTTATTTCTTAAAATATATTTCACTGATTTTTTACAGAGAGGAAGGGAGAGGGCTAGTCAAAAACATCGATCAGCTGCCCCCAGCACACCCCACACCGGTGCTGTGCCTGCAACCAAGGTACATGGCCTTGACCAGAATCAAACCTGGGATCTCTCAGTCCACAGGCCAAGGCTCTATCCACTGAGCCAAACCGGATTTGGTGGGTTTTTTCCTATTTTAATTTGAAATTAAGATCATACTGCACAAAGACCTCATAAGGGACACGGGTATTGATTTGGAGTCCAAAGCAGTGTATAGTCCCATAGAAATGGTTGATTTTAAAGCCTTCTAATGATTTTTATAAGCCTCTGTGCCCTGTGAGAGCTCACCTTGGAGCCTGTGGTCTGTGGGCCCCAGGCGGCTGCCAGACCCACATCCCTGCCGAGAGGGAGGTGTGAGTGAGCGCACAGGGCAAGCGGTGGTACAGAGAGGGAGAGGGGAGGGACACTTCTCTGCTAAGCTGGTTGTGTTCCCTCCCCGTGGGGAGGACCCGGTGCCCATCAGCAGCCGGGAAAGCTGGGAGAGTGACTATCCCTTCAGCTGACCCGCGGGAACGGGCCAGGGTGCCCGGGAGGCTGTGAGGCGGTCACTTCCCAGGGAGCCAGCGGCTCCGCCCCCGTGGGCCCTGTGCTCACAGCGCCTGGTCCCCGGCTCTCCTCCCCTGTGGACGGGTGGCCCCTCCGCTCGCAGCATCCCTTAACCCACACCCCGGGCCAGGCCTGCGGGGACCAGTCAGGCAGGTCCTGCCTCCGAACATGTGTCAGCAGCTTGGGGCGAGGAGGGTGGGTTTTTGTCCCACTTCCCCATCTGAGTGTGTCACTGTGCTTAGGACCACTGTTCCAGATCTGACAGTAATAGTCGGCCTCGTCCTCGGGCTGCAGCCCCGAGATGAGCAGATGCGCTGTGTTGGTCGGGGCGTCTTTGGATCCAGAGAAGCGGCTGGGGACCCCAGGTCCCAAGTTTGTACTTGAGGAGTAGTACAGGAGATACCGGGGCCGGCTCCCTGGCTTCTGCTGGTACCAGTATATGCTTTTACCACCAACACTGAGGTCGCTGCTCAGGGTGCATGGGAGTCTGGCCGTGGCTCCCGGAGATGCAGAGAGGGAGGGCGGCTGGGTCAGCACAGGCTGGGAGAGGGACCCTGCAGACACAGACACTTGTCAGTGAGGGGCAGGGACCAGGGGCAGGTTCCCAGAAGACCGAGCAGGAAGGGAAGGAGCCTGGGCCCAGGCCTGGCCCTACCTGTGCAGAGAGAGAGGAGCGCCAGGAGCAGAGGAGTCCAGGCCATGGTGGCTCAGCCCGGCGGGAACCCTGAGCTGCAGCCCCGGGCCCAGGCCTCTCTTATCCTCCTCAGGGGCCTCCCAGGGGAGGGGCCGCTCACACAAATTCACTTCCTTCCTGGAGAGCCTGCACCACCCTGGCCGCCCCCCCTCAGTGAGCTGGGCTGTCACCCAGGCCACAGCTCTCGGGGGAGACTCAGAGTGTCCTCCTGGGAGACATGAGCGAGAAGGCAGCTGCTGGCACCTGCCCCAGCCCAGAGGGCACCGCCCGGAGCCCCCATCAGCACTCACAGGCACCAGGGCCCAGCCCTTGGCACTGTGGGGGGTGGAACAGCTGAGGGCACCTGGATGCTGAGGCAGCCCCACAGCACCCCCTGCTGCTCACTGTGCCCACTGCAGCCTCTTTAGTGGATGGTGTGAGGATGCAGCCTGATGGCCAGGTCCCTGTCCTGCCTCCACATCCATGGGCCTCCGCCTCCCGCGGCCCAGGTGACGGACACTCACCAGCAGCCGTGCCCCTGGACCGTTAGACTGCTGCGGGGAGAGGAGGGACCCCGTGGCCGCTGCCCGGGCCGGAGCCACCGGGGTGAGCGGGCAGGGGGCTCTGGGAGCAAAGGCCTGAGAAGCCCGGGAATGGAAGGACAATGCAGACAGCCCAGCAGAGCAGAGATGGACGGAGAGGGACGGAGAGCGGGCTGATGGCGGCCGGAAACGAAGGGGTTAGAGGGCGAGGGAGGGGGGAGGGGAAGGACAGGCTGGAGGTTGAAAAAGAATTGGGGGGGGGGGAGAGGTTGAGATAAGCAGCATAGACAGCCAATAATATCACAATAGCTGTGTGTGGTGCCCCTGGGGATCGGGAAATATCGGGGGGACTTTGTAAATCTATCGCTGCCTGACCCTGTGCTGCCACACACACCGGAAATTAATACGAAATAAAATTGAATGCAAGCTGTGATTGGAAACCATTACAAAAGAAACCCTTAGGAGGACTGGTGAGTATAAAAAAGTCGAGCAATCTTTAAACATATTCTACAGTGTCCTCAGTGAAAATAGGTTGGATTTAGTCTCACATTAGAAGGTGTTTGTGTATTTTATTTATTTTATTTCTTAAAATATATTTCACTGATTTTTTACAGAGAGGAAGGGAGAGGGGTAGTCAAAAACATCGATCAGCTACCCCTAGCACACCCCACACCGGTGCTGTGCCTGCAACCAAGGTACATGGCCTTGACCAGAATCAAACCTGGGATCTCTCAGTCCACAGGCCAAGGCTCTATCCACTGAGCCAAACCGGATTTGGTGGGTTTTTTCCTATTTTAATTTGAAATTAAGATCATACTGCACAAAGACCTCATAAGGGACACGGGTATTGATTTGGAGTCCAAAGCAGTGTATAGTCCCATAGAAATGGTTGATTTTAAAGCCTTCTAATGATTTTATAAGCCTCTGTGCCCTGTGAGAGCTCACCTTGTAGTCGGTGGTCTGTGGGCCCCAGGCGGCTGCCAGACCCACATCCCTGCCGAGAGGGAGGTGTGAGTGAGCGCACAGGGCAAGCGGGTGGTACAGAGAGGGAGAGGGGAGGGACACTTCTCTGCTAAGCTGGTTGTGTTCTCTCCCCGTGGGGAGGACCCGGTGCCCATCAGCAGCCGGGAAAGCTGGGAGAGTGACTATCCCTTCGGCTGACCCGCGGGAACGGACCAGGGTGCCCGGGAGGCTGTGAGGCGGTCACTTCCCAGGGAGCCAGCGGCTCCGCCCCCGCGGGCCCTGTGCTCACAGCGCCTGGTCCCCGGCTCTCCTCCCCTGTGGATGGGTGGCCCCTCCCCTCGCAGCATCCCTTAACCCGCACCCCGGGCCAGGCCTGCGGGGACCAGTCAGGCAGGTCCTGCCTCCGAACATGTGTCAGCAGCTTGGGGCGAGGAGGTTGGGTTTTTGTCCCACTTCCCCATCTGAGTGTGTCACTGTGCTTAGCACTACTGTGATACACCTGACAGTAATAGTCAGCCTCGTCCTCGGGCTGCAGCCCCGAGATGAGCAGATGCGCTGTGTTGGTCGAGGTGTCTTTGGATCCAGAGAAGCGACTGGGGACCCCAGGTCCCAGCTCATTGCTCGAGTCTGAGTAGTAGTACAGTAGATACTGGGGCCGGCTCCCTGGCTTCTGCTGGTACCAGTAGATGCGTTTACCACCAACACTGAGGTCGCTGCTCAGGGTGCAGGGGAGTCTGGCTGTGGCTCCCGGAGATGCAGAGAGGGAGGGCGGCTGGGTCAGCACAGGCTGGGAGAGGGACCCTGCGGACACAGACACAGACACAGGGGGGTGAGAGGAAGGTCAGGGGGCTGGGGCTGCGGGTGCCTGAG
Source organism: Pipistrellus pipistrellus (assembly GCA_903992545.1). Classification (NCBI taxonomy): domain Eukaryota; kingdom Metazoa; phylum Chordata; class Mammalia; order Chiroptera; family Vespertilionidae; genus Pipistrellus; species Pipistrellus pipistrellus. Next base: position 1,413,400 of record LR862375.1, read on the forward strand.
GCCTGTGACTACCTGTGCAGTGAGCGAGGAGCAGGAGGAGCACAGGGGGCCAGGCCATGGTGCTCACAGCTGATCCTGGGTCCTCAGAGGTGATGCTGAGCTGCTCCAGGCTCCAGGCTCCTCTTATCCCCGCCCAGCTGGCCTGGCAGAGGAGGGGCAGCTCATGCAAATGTGCCCCCGCCCTTTTCCCAGGGGCACAGAGGGGTGTGGGGCCCTTGCCCAGGAGGCCAGCCTGGTGCACCAGTGTCCCCATGAGTGGGGCTGGGAGGATGCAGCTGCTGGGGCCGCACACAGCCACGTGCAGAAACTCAGGCCCAGAGACCCGCCCCCCCCCCCCCCCCCCCCCCCCCCCCCCCCGCCTGTCCAGTTCACACAGGAATCAAAGGGCCCAGCCCCGGGGCCTGGGGTCCCTGGAGGGCTGCCCAGCTGGGAGCCCGTTTTGCAGAAACCCCCATAGCCGGTCTCACGGCGCCCTCTGCTGGCCCCGGGGAGCCCCTTTTGCTGTCAGCCTGCTCCAGAACCTGCTTCACCCAGTCCTTGACCCTGTGCTTCCAGCACTGAGACTCATCCTCCAGGGGGCGGTCTTGGGTGACCCTCCCTGATTCAGGCGCAGGAACCCTGACCCAGGACACAGCGCAGGGAACAGAGAGCAAAGTGGACCTGCCCCTGCGGGGCTCAGAGGAGGGGCTCGCTCTGGGTGCTGAGCGGAAGGGGCCCTCATGAAGGGGACACAGACCTTCTCGGGAGCAGCTGGGGGGAGGGGGCGGGACCAGAGCTCGGGGGGGAGGGGTCCTGCTCTGGGCTCTGGGGTTTGTTCTGGTGGAAGAGGCAGGTGGGACCCGGAGCTCCCCCGGGAACACGGCCCATCCTCCCGCCAGGACTGCCTGTGAGCATGAGAGATGGCCAGCCCTCTGCTCCCCACAGGCCTCTGCTCACCGACACCCTCTGCTTACCCACAGGCCTCTTCTCACCCACACCCTCTGCTTACCCACAGGCCTCTTCTCACCCACACCCTCTGCTCACCCACAGGCCTCTGCTCACCCACAGGCCTCTGCTCACCACACCCTCTGCTCACCCACAGGCCTCTGCTCACCCACAGCCCTCTGCTCACCACAGGCCTCTGCTCACCCACAGTCCTTTGCACACCCACAGGCATTTGCTTACCCACAGGCCTCTGCTCACCCACAGGCCTTTGCCTACCCACAGGCCTTTGCGAATCTCCAGCCACATTGCCTGTTAACTGCCCATTTGGCCACCCTGTGCCTACGTCCCCTGTAATCCTTGTCCTTCTGCCAATACAGCCGCGGCTGATGGGGTGCAGAGCAGACGTGTGTGGGTGCCCCGCTGCTCTCCCCGGCTGCCGGCAGGACGGGAATCACACTCCTCTGATGCCTCCCGGTCTCCGCGGACCCGGCTCCATGGACATCAGCGGGGCCCAGGGCGGGTCCGGCTCCACGGAGACCTCCCGCCGTGACCTGGGACCCATTAATCCGGCTGCCCCTGTGCCGGTGCCGGTGCCAGGCCTGCAGGTTGCAGACTTAGCTCTGAGGAAGGTTCTAGGAGGAAGCGGGCAGGGAGACCTTGTGAGGGGGCGTTCTGGGGCAGCTGGAGGAAATGACAACAGAGAAAACGGGAGGGAGGATGGCACGTGTCCCCACTCAGGACCTGAGGAGGCGACCGGCGGAGCCCCAGGCCGGGGGAGCGGAAGAAATGGCCGGAGTGTCACGTGGTGGGAGTAGCTCTGAGAGGTGGGGGTGCCCCCTGAATCCCCAGACACAGGGGAGGTCAGGTAGGGGAGCAGGCGTGTGGCTGAATGTGGGGTTTGTGGTGCATTTGTCACCCCGAGATCATGGGCTAGACATGGGGGTGTGTGAGCAAACATCAGCCCGGCCGGCAGGGCTCAGGCATTGAGCATTGACCTATGACCCAGGAGGTCACGGGTCAATCCCTGGTCAGGGCACAGGCCCCCTTGATGGCCTCAGTCCCCAGTGGGGGGCGTGCAAGAGGCAGCTGGCCCATGATTCTCTCTCATCATTGATGTTTCTATCTCTCTGTCCCTCTGCCTTCACCTCTGAAATCAGTAACAAAATATTTATTTCAAAAAGCATTTACTTTCATACCTTCCTCACCCCAGCCCCTCGGTCTGCCTGTCCCTCTCCCTCTTTTCCTCTGACATGGGAATGGGATTTTTAGTCGGTTTCTAGAATTCCGAATCTCTACCTGAGGCGTGAAGTGAGGTAGGACTAACGGTGGCCATGGGGGGGCACTGCCCCAGACCCACGTGGACGAAGGCGTCCCTCTACAGGGGGCACGTGCCTGCTCCCCAAGAAATGGCCTGAGCAGGACCTGGGGTTCGGCAGGATCGCCTTCTCTCTTCTTTATCCCATCTAACAAGGAGGGAAGATGCTAATCGGCCATCACAAAGATGGCTGCTCCCACAGCTGAGGGCAAGTTCCCATGAGGAGCCTTAACAACCAATCAGCAGGGACCTGTGGCTACGCCCTCCCCTGCCCCTGTGGGGCCTGACAGGGGACCTCAGGCTGCTCCCCCTGCCCCAGTGCCAGGCCGGGGGACCTCAGGCTGTGCTCCCCCTACCCCAGTGCCAGGCCAGGGACCTCAGGCTGTGCTCCCCCTGCCCCAGTGCCAGGCCGGGGGACCTCAGGCTGCACCTCCCTGCCTGGCAGGGCTTCACAGGGGACCTCAGGCCACGCACCCCATCCTGACCCTGGGCCAGGGGCCCTGTGGCTACGCCCTCTGCCTGGCAGAGCTTGACAAAGGTGGGACTGGCCGGGTCTGGGCCTGGCCCAATGTAGGGGGCCCAGCCAGGTCTGGGTCTCACGTGATTTTGAGGTGCACGTGGTTGGACGGGGACTGGACTATGGGTCCCTTGGTGAGCCTTAGACTCTGACAGGAGGGAGATTTTCATACACATTTTACTAATTGTCTTTCATCTCTGACTCTTCTATTATAGGGAAAGGGCACATAGCAATATTAAATTATTTCCTCTAATTGATCCCCTTGTAATGTGCACGGATTTCGTGCACCAAGTCACTAGTTTTTTAATATATTTTTTTTAAATGCTAAGTAAACACTTGGACCTTATAGAAGCCTGGTCACCTGCTCCCCGGGGAGCCCAGGGCAGGACTCGGAAGACAAAAAGGAACAGGAGGAAAGCATCCAGACCTCTAAGGGCGGGGACCGCGGCCTCTCTGTCACCGCGGGCGGTGATCGGCAGCCAGTTAGCCAGAGAGGTTTTTGTCCCACTTCCCCATTGCTCTCAACCACCGTGCTTTACCCATACGGCACCCCGATGCTATGATCTGCTCCGCAGATGTACTCAGCCTCGTCCTCAGGCTGGAGGCTGGAGATGGTCAGGAAGCGGTCGGCCCCGGAGCTGGAGCCGGAGAAACGATCGGGGATCCCGTCCCCCTTGGTGGTGCTTCCACCGCTAGAAAGATACATGATGAACCGAGGGCCCTGTCCTGCTCTCTGCTGATACCAGTGAATAGTGTAGGTGCTATACTCCCGGCTCAGGGTGCAGGTGAGCTTGGCCGAGGCCCCGGGGGCGGCAGAGGCTGATGGCGGCTGGGTGAGCACAGGCTGGGACAGGGACCCTGAAACACAGACACGCGTGATGACTAGGGGAAGGACAATGGGGACGGACACTTCCAGCCTGTCGGGGAGGGAGGGGTCTCAGGGGGCTGGGAGCCAGGGCCCTGCGGCCGTCCTGACCTGCGCAGTGAAGGAGGAGGGTGAGGAGGGAGAGTGGGCGCCAGGCCATGGTGAGGATGTCTTGCTCTGAGCTCCCCTGGGCCCGCCTGGCTGCAGGTCCTCTTATCCCCTGAGTCCCAGGGGAAAGGGTTCCATATGCAAATTTACTCCTTCTTCTGGCCAATAAAACCTCTCCCAGACCCCAGTGCCAACCAATAGCCCACGTGCTATCCGGGAGGGGTGGGGCTGGGCGGAGCCTCTTCAGGGGCCTAGGGTGGACTCTATGGCTGGGCCTCGTGGGCACTTAGCAGACACAAGGGGACAGGCATGTGATTTCCCAGCAGAGAGCTTCCCAGAGCCCCTGTCACAAGCCCCCGGAGGCCCCTTTGCCAGAGGCCTGGCTCATCACGCTCATGACAGGGGACAGGGGACAGGGGACAGGGGTCAGGGAACAGGAGACAGGGTGCAGGGAACAGGATCAGGGGACAGAGGACAAGGGACAGGGTCAGGGGACAGGGTTCAGGGTTCAGGGGACAGGGGGCAGGGGGCAGGAGACAGGGTCAGGGGATAGGGGTCAGGGGACAGGGGTCAGGGGATAGGGGTCAGGGGATAGGGGTCAGGGGACAGGGGTCAGGGGACAGGAGGCAAGGGACAAGGGGACAGGGGGCGGGGGACAAGGGCAGGGGGACAGGGGGCTGGGGACAGGGGTCAGGGACAGGGACAGGCAGGCTCCGGTGCCCCCGCTGCCTCGGCCAGTGCCTCCTCCCGCCCAGTGGCTGGCCAGGCCCTCCTCTCAGTCTGTGGCTGTCTATTGGGCCTCTCCCACAGGCATCAGCAGAAGAGCGCCTGGCACTGCATCACAAGTCCCTCAGGGGCGGTGCCTCCTGCACACGCTGCCCAGGACGGACAGCCCAGCGGCGAGAACAGAGCCCCTCGGCACCAGGGGGCTGCCCAGGCCGCTCAGCATCCGGAAGGAGCAGCACGCGGTGATTCCTGTGACGTGGGGAGAGCCTGGGCTGCAGGGGAGAAGGCCCCTTTATTTATTTATTTATTTATGTTTCACATATTTTTATTGGTTTCGCAGAGGATGGGAGAGGCAGAGAGAGAGAACCATCGATGAGGAGAGAGAAACACTGATGGGCTGCCTCCTGCACACCCTCGGACCTCTGCCCTCGACAGGAATCGCACCCGGGCCCTTCGCCGCCACTCTGCCTCACCAGCCAGGCCAGTGGTCGGCAAACTCATGGGTCCACAGAGCCACAGATCAACAGGACAACACTTGGCATTTCTTTGGAGAGCCGAATTTGTTAAACTTAAACTCCTTCCAACGCCACTTCTTCAACATGGACTCCCCCAGGCCCTGGTGTTTTGTGGAAGAGCCGCACTCAAGGGGCCCAAGAGCCGCGTGTGGCTTGCGAGCCGCAGTTTGCCGACCGCGGGGCTGGGGCTTAGAAAGGATTTTCAATGCAGTCCATGCAGGCACGTGGCACCAAAATGCCTCATGACACCAAGACCTTTTACGCATGTAAAACTGGGTTCTTCCCTTGTCCCTCGGGGGGTGGGGGCATCGAGGGGTGGGATCCTGGAGGAAGAAACGGGTTTGCCTGCGGCCCTCCGTTCTAATTCTGCCTCACCGCTCCTTCCGTGGCCTAAGATACCGGGATTTCTCTTTCCTGAGCAAATTCCTCCCAAGTTATTCACGCATTTTTCTCCCCTTGAGGACTGAAGAGAAAGGAGATCTCTTGGAGGCATCAGCTTGGAGAATGGGCTGGATCACAGGGGCCAACGGTCATGTGACCCCCCCGTATCACGTGATCACGTGTCCCTGCGCTCTGTGAAGGGAAGGTGCAGGACCTGGTTTTCCATATGAGTCTCACACTGCCTGAGCTCCACCATAGAGTGCTGAGCCCCAGGGCGGGGCAGGGTGGGGACACCCCACTTCTCCAGGTGATGGTGACATGTGACTGTGACCATCAGCTCCTAATGGCACTGGGGGTGGTCCCGCCCCAAGGAGGTCAGGGGGCCATGGCACACGCCAGGAGCCAGGAGCCAGGGCGGCTCCCCTGAGGGTCAGTCACCAGGTCAGAGGTCAGCCCGGAGCCCTCGGGACCAGCAGGTCTGCTGCTCCCCGCCCAGGAGAGAGGAGGGCCCTCAGACGGGGGCTCAGGGAGAGGGACCCCGGGGAGGGACGCGGGAGCCCATGGATGTCTTGGTCCCGAGGCCCCGCAGCTGGGACCCACAGCTCTGCGCCCAGAGGGAGGTTTTGGTTGCACTTCCCTGTGGGTTTGCACCACCGTGTGAATGCAGAGTGCTGCCCAGGTGCGTGAGGCAGTGGTAGATGGCCTCGTCCTCCGGCCGGGCCCCCGAGATGGTGAGGGCGGCCTTGTTCCCAGACACGGAGCCAGAGAAGCCAGCAGGGACCCCGGAGGCCGGTCTGTTTGTGTTGTAGATGAGCAGGCGGGGAGGCTTGCCTGGGGTCTGCTGGAACCAGCCGGGGTAGTTACCGCTAGTGACTGCCCCAGAGCTCCGGCCACAGGTGAGGGTGACTGTCCCTCCCAGAGATACGAACAGTGACGGCTCCTGGGTCACAGTCTGAGAATCCACCCCTGAAACCAACGGGACAGAGACAGGTGTTATGAGGGACGAAGGTCCCCTGAGGCCCTGCTGCTCTGTGTCCCCCGAGGATGCAGAGTCCCCTCCTCTGACCTGAGCTGAGTGCCAGGAGCTGGAGCAGAAGCACCGTCCAGACCATGGTGGGGACCCTCCCAGGACGTGGCCTCCTCAGGCTGCTGGCTGCAGTGGGGAGTCCTGGGCCTTTTCATGCCTCCCACACCCATTAGGGGGGACGGTGCCTCATGCAAATCAGCTTCCCCTCTAGCCCCGCCCAGGCTCACCCTGCGGTCCCCGGGGGATCATGAAAGAGGCAGATGCTGGGCCTCACACAGGCTGTGTTCCTGCTCCTCAGCCTCATCCTGGTCCTAGTGGCCTCTTTCCGGAACTGGGGCTGTGGGATGGAGTGGCTGAGGACAGGAGAAAGGGAGTGAGAGAGAGGGAGAGAGGAAGGGAGAAATGGAGGGGGACAGGAGGGAGAGGGGACGTGGAGGGCAGAGGTCCCTGGGTGGCAGGTCAGAAGGTGGCAGAAGTGATGGGCGAGGACCCCCTGTGCCAGGTGACGGGAGCGGAAGACAGAGCAAACGCCCGAGCCTCTCACTCCCACGTTCCCGAGGGACAGGCACGCGTGAGGAGGTGCGTGAGGAGGGGGAGAGGACACGGAGACCATGATGGGGAGCCGGGCCTCTGTGTGCTGAGGCCGTGTGGTGGACACGGAGAAAGCCCTGCCGCGGTGGCCCCTCTGCCGTGTGCACGGAGCAGGAGATCACGCTGCTTCCATCAAGCTTGTCTGTGTCCTGTGTGTGTTCTGTACATCAGGCTGGACAGTGACTCCGTGAGGGAGGGGGAGGAGGAGACACGTGTGGGTGTCAGAGCTGAGGGCTCCTGTGGCTCCTGGGGCCCAGGTGCAGGGCGGTCACACTGGAGGGAGGGCCTGCCTGCCCAAGTGTGCAGGAGCCAGTGGAGTGTATGCCTAGCTGCCTGGCCCAGAGCCTAAGCTCTGAGTCCCAGGGCACCAGCGCCCCCTGCTGGTCCCAGAGCACATGTCCTCCAGCCCATCTCCTCCCCCAAAGCCCTCCTGGAGGGGCTCCTGTTTTTGCATCTGGATCTTTTTTTTTTTTCTTTTTTATAAATATTTTTTGAAATAATTATTGATTTCAGAGGGAGGGAGTAGGTTATAGAAATAAAAACATCAGTAATGAGAGAGGATTTCCAGTCGTCTGCCTTCTGCACGCCCCCTACCGGGGATCCAGTTGGCAACTGACAGGGATACGAACCGTGACCTCCTGGTTCATAGGTCGATGCCCCACCACTGAGCCACACCGGCGAGCTCAGTGCTCGCTCTAAGGATCTGCAGTCACGTTTATTCCCATGCCCAGAGGGATCCCCAGGAGGGGGCGTGCAGCAGGCCGCCCATCAATGACCCTCTCATCATTGACGCTTCCATCGCTCTCTCCCTCCCCCCTTCTCTCTGAAAGCAATAAAAATAATATTTAAAAAATAAAATAAAGATCCTTTCCATTTTCATACTCCGATAACGACATTGTTTTTATCACGGATTTTTTTTTTTTTTTTTGTTGGGTGATCTGTGTCAGCGGAGGTCCAGGAAGGGCGGCTCTTGTCCCAGCGGAAACTGGCCCTGCTGGTGCCTGTGAGGTGTGCGTCCGGCCGGGAGCCCCGTCCACGGTCCTCAGCGCGTTTGATCCTCATTCCGTTGCCTGGGCAGCCAGAGGGGCATGAAGTCTGCGTTCCCTGTGGCACCGGCCCTCCACCCCTTCCCGGACCCTCTCAGCGCTCTGCCCTGTGATTCCGGGGTCTCCATGCACGCGGAGATGGTGCAGATTCCCGGCGCGCTGCTGGGATGGAAAACACGTGTCCACAGCCGGACAGGTGGCGCTCTCGCTGCTTTCAGTCTGAGGACCCAACAGGCCCGCGGCCTCCGGAGGGGATGAGCATTGGGTTTGGTGGGAAGAGAACAGAGGCCCCTGATTTCGAGGGGGAAGGTCGGCCCACAGTCTCTGGCTTTATTCCACGCAGAACACAGGCCACGTCGCCCGCCATCGTACCCAGGGTGGATTTGTTTGCTTCCCTGGCGGGAGGGAAGCATGAAGAGGAAATGGAGAGCAGACCCATCGTGGGTGACAAGGGACTTCCAGGTACACGTTGCCTACATACAAGCTGTTTTTAAACGTTTATTGTCATAACCCAACACTCTGGGAGATCTAGGTTTGAGGGGTTTTATTGTGGGCTTTTTTTTTTTTAATATTGTATTGATTTTTTACAGAGAGGAAGGGAGAGGGATAGAGAGTTAGAAACATCGATGAGAGACAGACATTGACCAGCTGCCTAATGCACACCCCCTACTGGGGATGTGCCCACAACCCAGGTACATGCCCTTGACCGGAATTGAACCCGGGACCCTTTAGTCTGCAGGCCAGCACTCCATCCACGGAGCCAAACCGGTTTCAGCTATTGTTTGTTTGTTTGTTTGTTTTAAATATATTTTATTGATTTTTTACAGAGAGGAAGAGAGAGGGATAGAGAGTCAGAAACATCGATGAGAATCATCGATCAGCTGCCTCTTGCACACCCCCTACTGGGGATGTGCCCGCAACCAAGGTCCATGCCCTTGACCGGAATCAAACCTGGGACCTTTCAGTCCGCAGGCCGACGCTCCATCCACAGAGCCAAACTGGTTTCGGCTATTGTTTGTTTTTTTAATCCTCACCTGAGTGTATTTTCCCATGGATGTATAGGGCGAGTGGAAGAGAGAGGGAGAGACAGAGAGAAATAGCGATGTGAGAGAGGCACATCGATTGGTTGCCTCCTGCATGTGCCCCTACCAAGGACTGGCCATGGAGGAGCCTGCAATGAGGGTACATGCCCTTGATCTGAATCAAACCCGGACCCTTCAGTCCGAAGACCGGCGCTCTAGCCACAGAGCAAACCAGCCAGGCCGAAGGTGGAGGTTTTTGTCCCACTTCCCCATCTGGGTGTGTCACTGTGACAAGCATTATTGTGCCAAAGCAGACAGTAATAGTCAGCCTCGTCCTCAGGCTGCAACCCCGAGATGGTCAGGAAGCCCGCATTGGTTGATTTGTCTTTGGCTCCAGAGAAGCGGCTGGGGACCCCGGAGCCCTGGTGCTTATCTGAGTCTGAGCTAAATCTCAGGAGATACCGGGGACGGCTCCCTGGATTCAGCTGGAACCAGTATATATATTTCGTATCAATACTGACCTCCCTGCTCAGGGTGCAGGTGAGTCTGGCTGTGGCTCCCTGAGATGCAGAGACGGAGGGCGGCTGGGTCAGCACAAACTGGGAGAGGGACCCTGCAAACAAGACACTCATGGGTAAATTTAAACCAAGGGAGGTTTATCAAGAATCGGAGCAAGAGAGGGGTGATGCTGACAGGTAAGCACGGTCCCCAGGCCTGGCCCTACCTGTGCAGTGAGAGAGGAGCGCCAGGAGCAGAGGAGTCCAGGCCATGGTGCTCACAGCCCTGAGCCCACAGTGGGGCTGGGCTGCCCAGGACTCCTTTTCTCCCCTGCCCTCTGCCAGAGGAGGGGCTGCCATGCAAATGGGGGTCCCTCCAGGGACTGCCAAGCCACTCCCTGCAGCACAGCTCACACCCCAGACTGAGGGGCATAGAGATGTTTCTAACTCTCTATCCCTCTCCTTTCCTGCTCAGCCCGTGGGGGGCCCTGGGAGGAAGCACCTGCTGAGACCACACACAGGTGCCTGCTCAGGGGGCGCTGCCAGGCCCCCAAGGACAGCAGGGAGCCCACAGGGCAGGCCCCTGTGAGGGAAGGTCTCAAGGAACAGCTGTGTGTTGTTCAACTGCAGTCTCACAGCGCCCCCTATGGCGGAAGGACACACCCTCCCCTGCCCCAAAGCCCTGAGAGCCTAGCTGGCTGTGGGCTCCCCAGGTCTCTGCCCCTCCTCCCATCCCTAGGGTCTGAGCCCAGACCCCTAGGCCTGATTCTCTAAGTTGATTGCTGGAGCAGTGCGCTCTCAAGTGTGCAAAAATATACATTTATGACAAAGTAATTTCATTTCTCTTCCTGAAAAATGTTGCAAAAACAAATGCACAGTGAGCATCTTGTCCAAAGTCACAGGGGAGGGCTCTGCTCAGGGGGAGGAGCTCCTGGGGCTGAGCAGGTCCCTGAGGGGAGAGGAATGTTCCAGAAATGCCCTCAGGGTCGCACTCAGAGGAGCACCATTCAGCAAACATTTCCCGCCATGGGAGGCAGTGGTTCTCAACCTTCCCAAATGCCCCGGCCCTTTAATGCAGCTCCTCATGTGGGGTGGACCGCAACCATAACCTTATTTCCATGGCTCCTTCACACCTGTCACTGTGTGCTGTTGTGCGCTGTGAGGTAGATGTCTGAGACGCAGGATGTCTTAGGCGACCCCGGTGAAAGGGTCATGGGACCCCCAACGTGGTCTCACCCGCAGGCTGAGAACCGCTGATGGCAGGCATTTAAGGTTTCCATGGAGATCTGACCGGACCTAGTGATTCCCTGAAAAGTCATACACAGTGTGGGGCCTCCCAGGTCACAGCGGAGTTTGTAGCCTGTGGGTTTCTTTTTCAATTTTAGGAAACGCCTTTGTATGCCGACATCTGTACGTCCCGCTCTGTGTGCCATGGAGTCTGTACGGCCTGTGAGGGGCTGATATTGTTCCACCCGCCCTGCCTGAGGGGCTCTGACCAGGCACAGCCGGACGCGGGGCCCCGGGTCTGCCCTCCCCGTCCTGGCTGCCCAGGCAGCCAACCTCTGAGGCCCAGGACGGTCTGCTCAGCTGAGACACGCACACGTGTGCTGCTGCCACGGGCTGCCTCACAGGCAGGGCACAGGGGCAGACAGAGTTTGCAGACACCGTCCCTGGGTTGGGGACCTCAGACTCCGGTTTCCGCCCGCTCCCCAAAGGCACAGCCACCTGACCAGAGGATGGGGCTGCCCGGGACCCACTACAGCGGCACAGCGGGTTTTTGTCTCACTTCCCCACAGGCCTGGGGCACTGTGGGAGCACCGAGATTGTCATAGGACTGACAGTGATAAAGGGCCTCATCCTCAGCCTGCAGCCCCGTGATGGTCAGGGTGCCTGAGCTGCCAGACTTGGAGCCAGAGAATCGGTTCGGGACGCCTGAGGGTCGTTTGCGATTATCATAGATGAGGAGTTTGGGGGCCTTTCCCGGGAGCTGCTGGAACCAGTACACATTGTTACCCCCAATGTTGTTGCTGCTCCCAGTGCAGGAGATGGTGACCCTCTGGCCCGGGGACCCCGACACTGAGGCCGGCTGAGTCAGCACAGACTGGGCCCGGGATCCTGGAAGAGGGGGAGACACAGACAGGGTGAGTCTGGGTCTGGAGACAAGAGGAGGAAGCAGGGCCCATGTGTCTTCCCAAGGCCCCTTCCCCTGTCCCCTATCCAGTCACCTGTGCAGTGAGCCAGGAGGGGGAGGAGGAGAGGGGCCCAGGCCATGGTGGAGGTCATCCCTGAGTCCTGCCTCCTGTGCCCACAGCTGAAGCAGAGCTCCCCACCTCTCTCCCTGCCCCTCTTCATAGTCTGGGGGAGGGAGGGCCCTCTCATGCAAATGAGACCCCATCTATTCGATCCTCCCTGGGCCCTGGGTGGGGTCCCTATGTCTGAGGATGGCAGGGTGAGGGCAGGGGTGGGGCTGTGTGGGTCCCAGGGGGTGGCAAGGTCACAGCTGTGAGCCATGAGCACAGGGCACCAGGCAGGGCCAGGGAACAGGCTGTAGCAGTGATGAGCCCAGCCCTTCAGCAGCGGTCCCTGCGCGCCCCCTGGTGGCCAGGCCTGGACAAACCACTGTGTCCCCTGCTGACTAAGGCTCAGGAGGGACAGGTCCTGCCTCCCCGCTGCTCTGGGCACTGACTCCCTGGCTCAGGGTGTCCAGGTGCCCCCTGAGGTGGCCTCCCCGTCCCCTCAGGACACTCTGTCTGCTCCACTCCGCCTCCTCCTGGGAGTCTGGGCCAGTCTCCCTGGCCGGTCATGGTCAGACCTGAGCTGCTGTCACTCAGGGAACGTTCTTCCCAGGGTCAGGTCCAGAGCAGCCTCTGTGCCCAGGTGGCGAGTCCCCCTATTGTCTGGACACGGTTTGATTTTTATAAGTGGTTCCTCCCCTGTTCGACATTAATAACTATTTTTCTAAAACTCAAAACATATTCTTTCCACGGCCTCCCCTTTTGCTCAGTCGGTAATCCATAGTGTGGTTAACACGTGCTTTTGGGTCAAGCTTTGCCTAGTGACTGGCCTCCTCATTCAGTTGGAAATCGCATAAATACTTCACACTCCTCTGTTTTATCTCCGGAGGTGACCTGCATATGTGATTTTTAAGTCACAACCGAGTCACTGTGATCCCAGCTCCCGGACGGGAAGGGGACGGGATGGCACCACTGGGACCAGGGCCTTGTGTGGGGGACACTGATCGGTGAGTCCAGGTGACCTGGGGGAGCACTTCCTGGGATGGGAGCAGAAGGACATGCACCGGGCACTGTGGGGTCAGAGGTCGTGTGCGGGGCCCCTGGGCCTGTCCTCTCCTGAGGGAGGGGCGGGAGGCAGAGGCTCCAAGGAGAGGGGGCAGCGTCTCCATGGCAGCCAGGAGCCCGCTTCCCAGGGCCTCCCTCGGGGACAGGGGCCAGGCTGTGGGGTGGGTGCTGCTTTCTCACTTTCCTGGGGGACCTGGGCCTCAGGGCATGGCCCCCTGAGGGCAGTGGCTGTGGCCTTTGTTGGACCTGAATGTGGGAGGACAGTGGGGAGCTCAGGGGCAGAGCTGGTCCTGGTGAGGCAGGAGCTGCCTTGCCGGTTTCCCTGATCGGTTTCCAGACCCAAACGCGCTGGTGATGAGGGTGGGGCCGAGGGAGGCCCAGGGGCCCTTAGGGAACCTTCCCCTCTCTGTTTGCTCTGATCTGGACCCACCTCCCAGCTATGGGGCCACAGGGATGGAGCCCAGGTCCGGCTCCTGGGAGCTCAGAGGTCCCTGGCGATGTCTGTCTGAAGCCGATCATTGTTTTAATAACAGAGAGCTGTGGATAGGGGAGTCCAGAGGGATGGTCAACAGTAATCCCTCTGTAGGGTCAGAGGTAATGACTAGACCAGTGTTTCCAAAACTTCTCTCATGATGAGAATCACCTGGTGGAGTTGTTAAAACACAGATTCCTGAATCCCACCTAAAAGTGCTAAACTAGAATTTTTGAGAACATAAAGGTAAAATTGCATACCTAACTTAGTGCTCTGTATATAAAATCTGTGTTAGAGCACTAGTTAAGTATGCAATTTTACCTATATGTTCCCAAAAATTCTAGTTTAGCACTTCTTAGTTGGGATTCAGGAATCTGTGTTTTAACAACTCCACCAGGTTATTCTCATCATGAGAGAAGTTTGGGAAACACTGGACTAGACATTGGCAGTTGAAGCAGCCCCACCTGTCAGTCCTACACTCACTGATTGGCTGTGATTGGAGTCTCCTGCCCAGGGGATACGGGTGAATCCTATCACTTTAATCTTAATAAAAGTGACGGATAAAGCCAGAGTGAGGAGTAGCTCTCCCCCTAGAGGTGGACTACGCCTGGCCCCCATTTCCCAAATTAAATCTGTTCTAGAGTCTCTTTTCCTTTGTGTGCCGCCTCTCCAGAACTGGAACCCAGCTGGTGCCCTTCCCGTGGGTGTGAGACAAGCCCCTGCCGGGTCAGCTCACCTCAGGGAGGGCGCCCCGGGCTCAGGGAGTGGAATTGATATCACTGTGGGTGTGCACTGAGCTGCATTTTTATTTCTTAGAGAGAAATTAGCTCAGTGACTTGGACTCAGGGAATGGCGTGTGGAATAGGATGAGGAGAAGCTGTGGAAACCCTGCTTTAAATCTCACACACATCCTCCCCGAGTGGGGCAGTGACAGAGAGCGTCCGTGTCCCTCGGCTCTGAGCTGGGAGCAGGCAGCCCTGGGGGACGCGGTCACAGAGGGGGGACGGGGTGGTCAGTGTCATGCCGCCCAGGAGTGCTGAGTCATAGTTTGGAAAGCGGGGACAGGGTGACCCAGTGGCATTAGCAAACAGGAAGAGAGGGGGAGGGGGTGTTGAGCCCAGGGAGACAGACAACGGGGAGAGCGGGGCCCCTGGGTCACATCACAGGGACAGGGAGCCCCGTGGCCCTGCAGGAGAGGAGGCAGGTGCCCCCCCCCAGCTGCCCCTGGCCTGGCGGCTCCTGGTGGCAGTGAGTTTATTAAGTCACCTGACAGCCTGAGACCTGGGTGGTCACAGAGGCCCTGTGGGCCGGCCTGATGGCTCAGTGGTTGGGCATTGACCTGGGAACCAGGAGGTCATGGTTTGACTCCCGGTCAGAGCACATGCCCAGGTTTCAAGCTCGATCCCCAGTGTGGGGCCTGCAGGAGGCAGCCGGTTATTGATTCGCTCTCATCATTGATCTCTCTCTCGCTTTCTCTCTCTCTCTTCCTCTCCCTCTCCTTCTGTCCCTATCTCTTCCACGTCTACTTTGCAAAAAGATGTTTCTCAACAAGTTCAGTTGTTATGAACCCAGACTCTGGTTAGGGGGAGGTTTCTGTCCCACTTCCCCATCTGTCTGTGTCACTGTGAGAAGCATTATTTTCCCCAATCAGACAGTAATAGTCCGCCTCGTCCTCAGGCTGCAGCCCCGAGATGGTCAGGAGCCCCGCATTGGCCGAGGCGTCTTTGGATCCAGAGAAGCGGCTGGGGACCCCAGAGCCCTGGTGTTTGACTGAGTCTGATTGATATGCCAGGAGATACTGGGGAGAGCTCCCTGGCTTCTGCTGTAACCATGCTATCACATAATCACTAAACGGAGTGGAAATACCACTCAGGGTGCAGGTGAGTGTGACTGTGGCTCCCGGAGATGCAGAGACGGAGGGCGGCTGGGTCAGCACAGGCTGGGAGAGGGACCCTGCAGACACAGACACTTGTCAGTGAGGGGCAGGGACCAGGGGCAGGTTCCCAGGAGACCGAGTAGGGAGGGAAAGAGCCTGGGCCCAGGCCCGGCCCTACCTGTGCAGTGAGAGAGGAGCGCCAGGAGCAGAGGAGTCCAGGCCATGGTGCTCACAGCCCTGAGCCCACAGTGGGCCTGGGCTGCCCAGGCCTCCTTTTCTCCCCTGCCCTCTGCCAGAGGAGGGGCTGCCATGCAAATGGGGGTCCCTCCAGGGACTTCCTAGCCCCTCCCTGGGCCCTGGGGCTGCAGCTTAGCTCACACCCCAGACTGAGGGTCATGGAGGTGGGCTCAGCCCTTGGGGGGCCCTGGGAGGAAGCACCTGCTGAGACCACACACAGGTGCCTGCTCAGGGGGCGCTGCCAGGCCCCCAAGGACAACAGGGAGCCCACAGTGCAGGCCCCTGTGTGGGAAGATCTCAGGGAACAGCTGTGAGCTGATCACCTGCATTCTCACAGCGCCCTCTGCTGGCGGGAGGACACACCCTCCCCAGCCCCAAAGCCCTGAGAGCCCAGCTGGCTGTGGGCTCCCAGGTCTCCGTCCCTCTTCCTACCCCCAGGGTCTGAGCCCAGACAAGGAGATCTGATCCTTTGTGTTGATCGCAGGAGCAGTGCGCTCTCAAGTGAGCGTCTGCAGGACGTGCAAAAATATACATGAATGACAAAGTGATTGTATTTCTCTTTCAGTAAAAAAGTTGCAAAAAAAAATGCACAGTGAGTGACTCCTTGGAGGTCACAGGGGAGGGCGCTGTTCAGGGGGAGGAGCTCCTGGGGCTGAGCAGGTCCCTGAGGGGGAGAGGAATGTTCCAGAAATGCCCTCAGGGTCTCATTCAGAGGAGGACCCTTCAGCACACATTTCCCACCCTGGGAGGCACGTGCAGGTTCATCCACAGCGGATCTGAGTCAGTGATCCATCAAATAGAAACAGTTTCACAGGCTCCACATTCCCCAGTGGGGCTGGCGGCAGGTGGTACAAGTTAAGGTTTAGGAATTGGCTGTGTCTTCCTCCAGCTGTGGGTTCTGCGTGTCTCTGTCACGTGTGTGTTTGCACCGGTTTCTCCTGGGTGTGCTGACACGTGTTTGTATGTAAACCCCCTCGCGGCTCCGGACCTGGGTCCTCACTGGGGAGCGGGCTGAGGGGCAGTGCTGGGGGTGGAGGTGGAACCGGGCCCTGAGCCCAGAAGCAGCCCATCCTCAAGGCACCGGCTCTCCCGGGCCTCCGCCCGCAGGTGCTCCTGTGCCCACCCCCAGGCCCCCGGGGACGCCGGGCACAGCCGGGGACCAGGTGCCCCATTCTCGGGCGCTCTCTCCTTGGTCCCTCCAGAGCCCGGTCCCTCCTGCTCAGGCAGGTCCTCCTGCCCAGAACCCTCAGGGCCCCCGGCTGTCCAGCCCCCGGACCCCCAATCCCTCAGCTGCCCTCAGGCCCCATCTGCTGGCCTTCCTCCACGTCCACCCCGCAGCCCTGCACTGTCCCTCCTCCCAGCTCCTGGCTGCCCTGGGCCTGCACAGCCCGTCCCTGTCCCCTCAGGTCCTGTCATGGTCACCAGGTCCCACTGGGGCCCCTATGGGGGGCTCTTCATGGAGCATCTGGGAAGGGGGGGGTAGCTCCATGGAACCAAATCCTAGTGGAGAACAGGGAAGGCCTGCACCCTGGACTTCTGTGACCAGCACAGCCCGGCGGTCAGCAGCCACACGGGGTCCAGCAGACGTGGGGCCAAACCCCCAGGACACGGACGGAGGACACACACGAGAGACACTCCCGGACCCCCGCCCGGCTCTCAGGCTCCATCCAAAGGGCCACAGCAGCCCTGACCCTCTCAGGGGCCCGGCCTGAGGCCCAGGCACAGCACACTGCCCCCTCCTGGTCTCTGACTCCCTCCCCCATCCGGCCTCCCAGGGGGCACCCTGACTTGGCCCTGGGACCTCTGTGATGTCACCCCCACACAGAAGCATCGCTCCCTCCGGGGGCAGGGCCTCGGGCACGGTCTCCTGAGAACTGGGGGCCAGAGGCTGGGGCAGGACTTGGTCCCAGCTCCCCTGGGGCCAGGCCTCCCTCTGACCTGGCGGATCCCTGAGGTAGGGCCGCCTGTACAGGGCCTCCCCCAGGAAGGACCTGCTGGACCAAGGTCACTGCTCCAACCTCTGCCCGCACCCGGTCAGACCCACCGCCCGGTAGCCCTGGGAATGGCCCTCACCGGGGGCGTGTGTCTTTGTCATTGTTGTTGGGGAGACCCTGTGCTTTAGGTCTGACCTGGTGTCTACAATGCAGTGACGTCACAGAGAAGGTGCTCCCCACAAATTTCCCACCCTCGGCTTTCGTATTTTCTCTCATTTCCTCCTCGAGGAGCTCCTATGGATGCGGCTACAGACAGAGTGTTGTTATTGTTAACACCAGCACATGGACTATACAGAACACACCGGATTTCAGCAGGCGGGATTTTAATGCAAATTTCAGAGATGAGCCCTCAGACCCGGATCCCACCTCAGTCACCCCTGGAATCGGAGCTGAGCTTGGCCTGCATGGATCTGATTCCACCTCCTCACCTGTCTCCATGGGAACCGTTATCCCTGAGGAATGTCACTGTGAGAACGGGAGCATGGAAAACAGGACCTGAGCCACACATCCATGGGAACGCTGACCTGACGTCACAGCTGGGACACTGTCAGGACCACGGGTCCAAGGAGAACCTGGTGCTGGATAGACACCGACCAGCACAGTCAGGGCTGAGCCAGAACCGGCAGAGCCACCAGCTGGGGCCCAGGTCAGGCCAGGGGAGCTGAGAGGAGGTTTTTGTCTCACTTCCCTGTGGGTCTGGACCACTGTGTGATTCTTAGAGCTGTCGTCCCATGTGTGACAGTAATAGTCAGCCTCGTCCTCAGGCTGCAGCCCCAAGATGGTCAGGAGCCCCGCATTGGCCGAGGTGTCTTTGGATCCAGAGAAGTGACTGGGGACCCCGGAGCCTTGGACCTTATCTGAGTCTGATTTATATGCCAGGAGAAACCGGGGACGGCTACCTTGCTTCTGCTGGTACCAGGATATAACATAGTTGCCAACATTGGAGCCACTGCTCATGGTGCAAGAGAGTCTGGCTATGGCTCCCGGAGATGCAGAGAGGGAGGGTGGCTGGGTCAGCACAGGCTGGGAGAGGGACCCTGCAGACACAGACACTTGTCAGTGAGGGGCAGGGACCAGGGGCAGGTTCCCAGGAGACCGAGCAGGAAGGGAAGGAGCCTGGGCCCAGGCCTGGCCCTACCTGTGCAGAGAGAGAGGAGCGCCAGGAGCAGAGGAGTCCAGGCCATGGTGCTCACAGCCCTGAGCCCACAGTGGGGCTGGGCTGCCCAGGCCTCCTTTTGTCCCCCGCCCTCTGCCAGGGGAGGGGCTGCCATGCAAATGGGGGTCCCTCCAGGGACTGCCCAGTCCCTCCCTGGGCCCTGGGGCTGCAGCTCAGCTCACACCCCAGACTGAGGGGCATGGAGGTGGGCTCAGCCCTTGGGGGCCCTGGGAGGAAGCACCTGCTGAGGCCACACAATGGTCCCCGCTCAGGGGGCGCTGCCATCCAGAGTGGATTCAGCTGCTCAGTCTCCTCAGTGAGCACAGGGCCCAGCTGGAGGCCCAGGCATTCTGAGGGCACAGTCTTCACTGAGCAGCTCTGCAGGAATCCCAGGGCCGCCCAGCAGTGCCCCCTCCTGGTCAGGTAGAACTGTAACACGTGGGACAGCAGCTCTACATTATAAACATTGAGCGAGAACCTCTAGTGAAAACAGATAAAATATACATTCTCCTTGGAACATACAAAATTGGCTCTGAAAGAAGTAATTAAATGGCCAAATATTAGTAGAAAAAATAGAAAATGTAACGGAACCATCCACTGAGGAGCATAAGATGCAGGTGTTTCACGGGGAACTCTGCCAAACCCTCCGAGATCCGATGGCTCCAATTTAACGGGCACAGATTTTTCAATAACATTTAACAGTAAGTAGGATGTCACAGTGTTTTTGTTTTCATATTGATGAACACAGCTTACACATAAGTTATACAAAATGGGAAAAAACAGACCAATAGCTTGAAATATTCCTACAAATGTTTAAAATGAAATATGAGCAGATGGCCCTGCACTGTTATGACAAGTGAGTTATCCCAATGATACAAGTTTATTCATATTAACAAAATTTTAAATGTAACACAACATAATAATACATCAGTAAATATGATCATACCAGAGGCCCCATGCACGAAATTCCTGCACCAGGGGAGGGACGGTCCCTCAGCCTTGCCTGGGCCCTCACCCAGCCCCGGGACCCGTCGGGGGATATCTGACTGCCAATCCCCTGGGCCTAAGTCAGACATCCCTCTTACAGTCCGGGCCACATCACTCACGGCTCCTTAGTGCTTCCGTGGAGGAGGGAGGGTCACTGCCACAGCTGACCTTCTGGCTGAGCTGTGCTCCCCTTGTGGGAGCAAACTGACCAGCAGAAGGCAATTCCTGCCTTGAGCATCTGCCCCCTGGCGGTCAGTGCACATCATAAGTACCAGCAGGTCAGATGGTCATTCGGCCTTTCATATATAAACTAGAGGACCCATGCACCCAAAGCCACAGACCATGAGCAAATGCGCGCTAACGGCCACCTTCCAGGAAAAAGGTATCGACAATAGAGGGAGCGGCAGGATGTGGCCCTCAGATGGTGGACACCGGCCTGGCCTGGGAGAATTCCGAGTTTGCACACCAGAGTACAGTGGGTTTTCCCTATCCTGGCCCTAGCCCCTAACCCCTAATCCCTCATCTTTAATCCTAACCCTAACACTAACTCTAATGTTAAACTCATCATCACGATAAACCCATCAACTCATTAATCAATTTACATACACCCATCAATTTAGATTAGGGGTGTCGAACTCAATCAGAGAAGGGGCCAAAATCTAAAATCCAGCCTAAATCTCGGGCCGAATAGTTTACTGAACAGTCATAAACTGACAATGTCATAAACTGACAGCGGAGTGCAGTGATGACAGCGCGGTGCAGGCCACATTGCAAGGCCTGGCGGGCTGGATTAGGCCCACGGGCCTTGTGTTTGACACATGTGATTTAGATAAACACAACAACTTTGTTATTCTCATCAATTTAGATAAAACCATCAACTCATGAGACTGACCCACTACCTACTGCGCTAACGAGGCACCTCCATCAACTCATTAATCCCATCATGTCTCTCCTCCGACACTCCAGAGCAGGGGTCTTCAAACTACGGCCCGCGGGCCACATACGGCCCGCAGAGGAGTCTGATCCGGCCCTCCAGGTTTTTTGGGCAGTGAGCGCAGCCGAGGTGTTACAGTAGGAATTAGTAGTTCATATAGTCCGGCCCTCCAGCTCTCTGAGGGACCGTGATCTGGCCCCCACTTTAAAAAGTTTGAGGACCCCTGCTCCAGAGCCTTGCCCCTTCTGTTCTGGCTAGTCCTCCTACCAGAACCCTCAGGGACCACCCTGTCCGTTCCCCCAAAGATTTCCTGGGCTCAGGCCCCCTTTCCCTCTGACAGCCCTTTCCCCTGATGGCTCTGAAGGTCAGGGTCCCAGCAGAGGGGACCCCAACCCTGCGCCCGGGCCTCCTCCTGGGCCTGAGGCCCGGCGCCCCTCCCAGCTGAGGGCCTGGTCAGCGGGCACAGGGCTGGGCAGGAGCCTTGGGCACAGGAGCCAGGAGGGAGGGGTCCCTGCTCTGACCTCTGGGCGCGGAGGCCCTGCTCCGGGGACGGGCCGCCTACTGGGAGGGGCCTGGGCTCTGGGAACAGGTCACACAGCTGTTTTCTTAGTTCATGTAAGATGATGTGAAATCAGACTCTGGGAGTGCGAGGTTTTTGTCCCACTTCCCCATATGAGTGTGTCACTGTGGGAAGCACTGCTGTGCCAGACCTGACAGTAATAATCAGCCTCATCCTCAGGCTGCAGCCCTGAGATGGTCAGGAGCCCCACATTGGCCGAGGCGTCTTTGGATCCAGAGAAGCGGCTGGGGACCCCGGAGCCCTGGTCCTTATTTGAGTCTGAATAGTAGTGCAGGAGAAACCGGGGACGGCTCCCTGGCTTCTGCTGGAACCAGTATATGCTAAGGCTGCCAAAACTGATGTCACTTCTCAGGGTGCAGGTGAGTGTGGCTGTGGCTCCCGGAGATGCAGAGAGGGAGGGCGGCTGGGTCAGCACAGGCTGGGAGAGGGAACCTGCAGACACAGACACTTGTCAGTGAGAGGCAGGGACCAGGGGCAGGTTCCCAGGAGACCGAGCAGGAAGGGAAGGAGCCTGGGCCCAGGCCCGGCCCTACCTGTGCAGTGAGAGAGGAGCGCCAGGAGCAGAGGAGTCCAGGCCATGGTGCTCACAGCCCTGAGCCCACAGTGGGGCTGGGCTGCCCAGGCCTCCTTTTCTCCCCCGCCCTCTGCCAGGGGAGGGGCTGCCATGCAAATGGGGGTCCCTCCAGGGACTGCCCAGCCCCTCCTTGGGCCCTGGGGCTGCAGCTCAGCTCACACCCCAGACTGAGGGCCATGGAGGTGGGCTCAGCCCTTGGGGGGCCCTGGGAGGAAGCACCTGCTGAGACCACACAAGGGTCCCCGCTCAGGGGGCGCTGCCATCCAGAGCGAACTCAGCTGCTCAGTCTCCTCAGGGAGCACAGGGCTCAGCTGCAGGCCCAGGCATTCTGAGGGCACAGTCTTCACTGAGCAGCTCTGCAGGAATCCCAGGGCCGCCCAGCAGTGCCCCCTCCTGGTCAGGTAGAACTGTAACACGTGGGACAGCAGCTCTACATTATAAACATTGAGCGAGAACCTCTAGTGAAAACAAATAAAATATAAACTCTCCTTAGAAGATACAGAATTGGCTCTGAAAGAAGTAAACTAATTAAAAGACCAAATATTAGTAGAAAAAATAGAAAATGTAACGGAACCATCCAGTGAGGAGCATAAAGATGCAGGCGTTTCACAGGGAACTCTGCCAAACCCTCCGAGATCAGATGGCTCCAATTTAATGGGCACAGATTTTTCAATAACATTTAACAGTAAGTAGGATGTCACAGTGTTTTTGTTTTCATATTGATGAACACAGCTTACACATAAGTTATACAAAATGAAAATATAACAACCAATGGATTTAAATATTCCCAATAATGTTTTAAATGAAATAAGAGCAGATGGCCCTGCATTATTATGCCGAGTGATTTAACCCAATGATACAAGTTTTGCTTCATATTAATAAAATTTTAAATGTAACACAACATAACACATCATTAAATATGATCATACTAGGGGCGCTGTGCACGAAATTCCTGCACCAGGGGGAGGAGAGGGTCCCTCAGCCTTGCCTGTGCCCTTTGCCAGTAAGGGACCCATTGGGGGATATCTGACTGCCGGCTTAGGCCCAATCTCCTGCGCCTAAGTCAGACAACCATCCCTCTTACAGTCTGGGATCCCAATGGCAGCCAGGCATCCATTGCTCTACACCACTCGCCTCCTCACTGCTCCTTATTGCTTCTACACGGACGGGGAGGCTCCGTCACTGCCCCTGAGCTCGCCAGCTGTGAGCCCAGCTTCTGGCTGAGCTGTGCTCCCCTTGTGGGAGCACACTGACCACCAGGGGGCAGCTCCTGTGTGGGAACGTCTGCCCCCTGTGGTCACTGCTCATCATAGCAACCAGTCATTCCACCATTTGGTGAATTTGCAGATTAGTCTTTTATGATATAGGATAGATAGCTCACATTATTAGATCAACAGACAAACTCATATTATCTCAATCGATAAAGTGACAGAGCCTTTGACCAAATCTAAAACATATTTCTAATAAACACACACGGATGGAAACAGAGACGTTTACAACATGGAAACTTCACTCTCTCCACAGACAGAAGGCTTACTCCCACACCAGCATCTTAGCCAATGGGCGGGGTGAGCTGAGATGTTAAGACATAAGACTTAACCCCACAGCCATCAGGAATGGGTTGTGTGACTGACACTAAACGACGAGTCAGCATGACTCTGCACGTTTAGAGGCTGCACGGGAGCAGGGGGAGACCAGTGGTTAGCCCTCAGCATGGATGGGGTGGACAGCAGTCACGCCCAAAGCCCCAGGCCTGAGCCGGCCCGGCCACAGGTCCCGGCCCAGCAGTGACGGGGAGCCCCCGGGGGAGCGCGGCGGGCACAGGGAGAGCAGCCTGGCTCTTGGCCTCAGCCCCGCGATGGACAGGAAGCCCCTCCCAGACCGGAGCCCGAGGGTCCATCCCAAACCCCAGGGGCCCCTCCACAGAGGAGCTGTGGGCAGGCTGCTCCTGGGCACTGGGGGGCCCCTGGTGGACACTGTGCATGTGATCCACTCAGACCCAGCTGGACCTTGGGCCCTGGGCCTGCCCTGACCCAGCGTGGCCTCTCCCCAGGGTAGCCTGCCTGGCACCTGGAGTTTCTCCTCCATTTGAGGAAATCAAGGCTGGAGGGGAGGGGGTGGGAGTGAAAGGATGAGGACAGGTTTTCTGAACCAAGTTCACTGAATGGGTCTCGGGCCCGGGTCCGGGCAGGCACAGGAAGCAGCTGGCTTGTCGGAGGAGTGGGGTCGGCTAGGGGAGCCCCGTGTCAAGAGGGACAGCAGGTTTTTGTCTCACTTCCCCACAGGCCTGCAGCACTGTGGTACCTTTGAGACTCTTGTCAAATACTGAGCAGTAATAATCGGCCTCGTCCTCAGTCTGCAGCCCCGTGATGGTCAGGGTGGCTGAGCTGCCAGACCTGGAGCCAGAGTATCGGTTCGGGACATCTGAGGGTCTACCGGTACTACCATAGATGATGCATTTGGGGGGCTTTCCTGGGAGCTGCTGGTACCAGGACACACCATAACCATCCCCAATGTTGGTGCTGGTTCCACTACAGGAGATGGTGACCCTCTGGCTCAGGGACCCTGACACTGAGGCCGGCTGAGTCACCAGGGACTGGGCCCAGGATCCTGGAAGAGGGGGAGACACAGACAGGGTGAGTCTGGGTCTGGAGACAAGAGGAGGAAGCAGGGCCCATGTGTCTTCCCAAGGCCCCTTCCCCTGTCCCCTATCCAGTCACCTGTGCAGTGAGCCAGGAGGGTGAGGAGGAGAGGGGCCCAGGCCATGGTGGAGGTCATCCCTGAGTCCTGCCTCCTGTGCCCACAGCTGAAGCAGAGCTCCCCACCTCTCTCCCTGCCCCTCTTCATAGTCTGCGGGAGGGAGGGTCCTTTTATGCAAATGAGACCCAATGTATTTGATCCTCCCAGGGCCCTGGGTGGGGTCCCTGTGCCTGAGAATGGCAGGGAGAGGGCAGGGGTGGGGCTGTGTGGGGCCCAGGGGGTGGCAAGGTCACAGCTGAGAGCCCTCAGCACAGGGCACCAGCAGAGCCAGGGAACAGGCTTCAGCTGTGATGAGTCCAGTCCTTCAGCAGCGGTCCCTGCGCGCCCCCTGGTGGCCAGGCCTGGACGCACCATTGTGTCCCCTGCTGTCTAAGGCCCAGGAGGGACAGTACTGCCACCCCCCTGCTCTGGGCACTGACCACCTGGCTCAAGGCATACAGGTGACCCCTGAGGTGGCCTCCCCGTCTCTTCAGGACACTCTCTCTGCTCCACTCCGCCTCCTCCTGGGAGTCGGGGCCCGTTTCCTGGTCGGTCATGGTCAGACCTGAGCTGCTGTCACTCAGGGAACGTGCTTCCCTGGGTCACCCTTGACCATTGTGACAGCCCCTCCCCCTGATGGCTCTGAAGGTCAGGGTCCCAGCAGAAGTGACTCCAGCCCTGTGCCCGGGCCTCCTCCTGGGCCTGAGGCCCCACAGCCCCTCGGAACTGAGGGCCTGGTCAGCGGGCACAGGGCTGGGCAGGAGCCTTGGGCGCATGAGCCAGGGAGGGAGGGGTCACTGCTCTGACCTCTGGGCGCGGAGGCCCTGCTCCGGGGACGGGCCGCCTGCTGGGAGGGGCCTGGGCTCTCGGAACAGGTCACACAGCTGTTTCCTTAGTTCACGTCAGACACAGCCATCGCCCGGGCCCTGGTCTGTGGCCCACGGATGACAGGCCGCCTTTCAGGGACGTGGGGACCAGTGGGTGTTGGTGCTGGTTCTGTGCTTCTGAGACGCAGAGACATGGGAGTGAACCGGGAAAGTGACCCATTAGGAACAGAAGGTTCTTCCCCATGGAGTTTGCACCTGGATGTTATGTTAACAGGGTCAGATGATGTGAAATCAGACTCTGTGAGGGCGAGGTTTTTGTCCCACTTCCCCATCTGAGTGTGTCACTGTGGGAAGCACCACTGTACCCGATCTGACAGTAATAGTCAGCCTCATCCTCAGCCTGCAGCCCCCATATGGTCAGGAACCCCGCATTGGCCGAGGCGTCTTTGGATCCAGAGAAGCGGCTGGGGAGCCCAGAGTCCTGGTCCTTATATGAGTCTGAGTAGAATCTCAGGAGAAACCAGGGAGGGCTCCCTGGCTTCTGCTGGTACCAGTATATGTAGTAGCTGCCAACACTGAAGCCACTGCTCATGGTGCAGGTGAGTGTGGCTGTGGCTCCCGGAGAGGCAGAGAGGGAGGGCGGCTGGGTCAGCACAGGCTTGGAGATGGACCCTGCAGACACAGACACTGGTCAGTGAGGGGCAGGGACCAGGGGCAGGTTCCCAGGAGACCGAGCAGGAAGGGAAGGAGCCTGGGCCCAGGCCTGGCCCTACCTGTGCAGTGAGAGAGGAGCGCAAGGAGCAGAGGAGTCCAGGCCATGGTGCTCACAGCCCTGAGCCCACAGTGGGGCTGGGCTGCCCAGGCCTCCTTTTCTCCCCTGTCCTCTGCCAGGGGAGGGGCTGCCATGCAAATGAGGGTCCCTCCAGGGACTGCCCAGCCCCTTCCTGGGCACTGGGGCTGCAATTCAGCTCACACCCCAGACTGAGGGGCATGGAGGTGGGCTCCCCCCTTGGGGGGCCCTGGGAGGAAGCACCTGCTGAGACCACACACAGGTGTCTGCTCAGGAGGTGCTGCCAGGCCCCCAAGGACAGCAGGGAGCCCACAGTGCAGGCCCCTGTGTGGGAAGGTCTCAGGGAACAGTTGTGAGCTGATCACCTTCCATCTCACAGCGCCCCCTGCTGGCAGGAAGACACACCCTCCCCTGCCCCAAAGCCCTGAGAGCCCAGCTGGCTAAGGGCTCCCAGGTCTCTATCGCTCCTCCCGCCCCCAGGGTCTGAGCCCAGACAGTTCGCTCTGATTCTCTGTGTTGATCTGAGGAGCAGGGCGCTCTCAGGCATGCGTCTGCCAGACATGCAAAAATATACATTTATGACAAAGTAATTTCATTTCTCTTCTTGAAAAATGTTCCAAAAATAAATGCACAGTGAGCATCTTGTCCAAAGTCATAGAAAAAGGTGCTGCTCAGGGGGAGGAGCTCCTGGGGCTGAGCAGGTCCCTGAGAGAGAGAGGAATGTTCCAGAAATGGCCTCAGGGTCGCACTCAGAGGAGGACCATTCAGCACACATTTCCCACCCTGGGAGGCAGTGGTTCTCAACCTTCCCAATGCCCCGGCCCTTTAATACAGCTCCTCATGTGGGTGGACCCCAAACCATAACCTTATTTCAGTGGCTCCTTCACACCTGTCATTGTGTGCTGTTGTGCGCTGTGAGGTAGATGTCTGAGACGCAGGATGTCTTAGGCGACCCCGGTGAAAGGGTCATGGGACCCCCAACGTGGTCTCACCCGCAGGCTGAGAACCGCTGACGTGAGGCATTTAAGGTTTCCATGGAGATCGGACCGGACCTAGTGATTCCCTGAAAAGTCATACACAGTGTGGGGCCTCCCAGGTCACTGCGGAGTTTGTAGCCTGTGGGTTTCTTTTTCAATTTTAGGAAACGCCTTTGTATGCCGACATCTGTACGTCCCGCTCTGTGCGCCATGGTGTCTGTACGGCCTGTGAGGGGCTGATATTGTTCCACCCGCCCTGCCTGAGGGGCTCTGACCAGGCACAGCCGGACGCGGGGCCCCGGGTCTGCCCTCCCCGTCCTGGCCGCCCAGGCAGCCGCCCCCTGAGGCCCAGGACGGTCTGCTCAGCTGAGACACCCACACGTGTGCTGCTGCCACGGGCGGCCTCACAGGCAGGTGCACAGGGGAAGACAGAGTTTGCAGACACCGGCCCTGGGAGGCGGGGGGGCTCAGACTCCGGTTTCCGGCCAAAGGCACAGCCACCTGATCAGAGGATGGGGCTGCCCGGGACCCACTGCAGCTGCTCAGCGGGTTTTTGTCTCACTTCCCCACAGGCCTGCAGAACTGTGGGAGCACCGAGATTGTCATCATAGGACTGACAGTGATAAATAGCCTCATCCTCAGCCTGCAGCCCCGTGATTGTCAGGGTGGCTGAGTTGCCAGACTTGGAGCCAGAGAATCGGTCCGGGACCCCGGAGGGTCTTTCGCTATCCTCATAGATGAGGAGTTTGGGGGCCTTTCCTGGGAGCTGCTGGTACCAGTTCACATAGTTATTATTCCCAATGTTGTTGCTGGTTCCAGTGCAGGAGATGGTGACCGTCTGGCCCGGAGTCCCCGACACTGAGGCCGGCTGAGTCAGCACAGACTGGGCCCGGGATCCTGGAAGAGGGGGAGACACAGACAGGGTGAGTCTGGGTCTGGAGACAAGAGGAGAAAGCAGGGCCCAAGGCCCCTTCCCCTGTCCCCTATCCAGTCACCTGTGCAGTGAGCCAGGAGGGTGAGGAGGAGAGGGGCCCAGGCCATGGTGGAGGTCATCCCTGAGTCCTGCCTCCTGTGCCCACAGCTGAAGCAGAGCTCCCCACCTCTCTCCCTGCCCCTCTTCATAGTCTGCGGGAGGGAGGGCCCACTCATGCAAATGAGACCCCGTCTATTTGATCCTCCCTGGGCCCTGGGTGAGGTCCCTGTGCCTGAGGATGGCAGGGTGAGGGCAGGGGTGGGGCTGGGTGGGCCCAGGGGGTGTCAAGATCACAGCTGTGAGCCCTGAGCACAGGGCACCAGGCAGGGCCAGGGAACAGGCTGCAGCTGTGATGAGCCCAGCCCTTCTGAGCGGTCCCTGCCCGCCCCCTGGTGGCCAGGCCTGGACGCACCACTGTGTCCCCTGCTGACTAAGGCCCAGGAGGGACAGTCCTGCCTCCCCCCTGCTCTGGGCACTGACCCCCTGGCTCAGGGCATCCAGGTGCCCCCTGAGGTGGCCTCCCCGTCCCCTCAGGACACTCTCTGCTCCACTCCGCCTCCTCCTGGGATTTGGGGCCGGTCATGGTCAGACCTGAGCTGCTGTCACACAGGGAATGTGCTTCCCAGGGTCACCCCAGGTCCCACTTTCCCTCTGACAGACTACACCCCCCTGATGGCACTGAAGGTCAGGGTCCCAGCAGAGGGTACGCCAGCCCTGTGCCCGGGTCTCCTCCTGGAATGAGGCCCCCAGCCCCTGGCAGCGGAGGGCCTGGTCAGTGGGCACAGGGCTGGGCAGGAGCCTTGGGCACAGGAGCCGGGGAGGGAGGGGTCCCTGCTCTGACCTCTGGGCGCGGAGGCCCTGCTCCGGGGACGGGCCGCCTGCTGGGAGGGGCCTGGGCTCTGGGAACAGGTCACACAGCTGTTTCCTTAGTTCACGTCAGACACAGCCATCGCCCGGGCCCTGGTCTGTGGCCCACGGATGACAGGCCGCCTTTCAGGGACGTGGGGGCCAGTGGGTGTTGGTGCTGGTTCTGTGCTTCTGAGATGCAGAGACATGGGAGCGAACGGGGAAAGTGACCCATTAGAACCAGAAGGTTCTTCCCCGTGGAGTTTGCACCTGGACGTTCTGTTAACAGGGTCAGATGATGTGAAATCAGACTCTGGGAGGGCGAGGTTTTTGTCCCACTTCCCCATCTGAGTGTGTCACTGTGGGAAGCATTGCTGTACCAGGTCGCACAGTAATAGTCAGCCTCGTCCTCAGGCTGCAGCCCCGAGATGGTCAGGAGCCCCGCATTGGCCGAGGCATCTTTGGATCCAGAGAAGCGACTGGGGACCCCGGAGCCCTGGTGCTTATCTGAGTCTGTGTGGTGATTCAGGAGATACCGTGGACGGCTCCCTGGCTTCTGCTGGTACCAGAATATCCTGTAGCTGCCAACACTGAAGCCGCTGCTCAGGGTGCAGGTGAGTGCGGCCGTGGCTCCCGGAGATGCAGAGAGGGAGGGCGGCTGGGTCAGCACAGGCTGGGAGAGGGACCCTGCAGACACAGACACTTGTCAGTGAGGGGCAGGGACCAGGGGCGGGTTCCCAGAAGACCGAGCAGGAAGGGAAGGAGCCTGGGCCCAGGCCTGGCCCTACCTGTGCAGTGAGAGAGGAGCGCCAGGAGCAGAGGAGTCCAGGCCATGGTGCTCACAGCCCTGAGCCCACAGTGGGGCTGTGCTGCCCAGGCCTCCTTTTCTCCCCTGCCCTCTGCCAGAGGAGGGGCTGCCATGCAAATGGGGGTCCCTCCAGGGACTGCCCAGCCCCTCCCTGGGCCCTGGGGCTGCAGCTCAGCTCACACCCCAATCTGAGGGGCATGGAGGTGGGCTCCCCCCTTGGGGGGCCCGGGAGGAAGCACCTGCTGAGACCACACAGAGGCTATTGCTCAGGGGGCGCTGCCAGCACAGACACAGCTGCTCCCCATCAGGGCGCACAGGTCCTAGCCCCCAGGCCCAGGCTCCTGGGAGTGTAAAGTCCTCAGTGAGCAGCTGTGTGGAGGCCACAGGGCGATCCCACAGAGCCCCCTGCTGGCCACAGGACACACTCCATTGCCCTGGTCCAAAGCCAGGAGGTCCAGCTGCTGTCTGCTGCTACCCAGGTCCCTGTCCCTCTTGCCTCATCCTGGTCTGACTGGCACAGATGCTGGCACTCACTGCAGTGTCTCATCCTGGGCTCAGCAATGGGAGGTGCCAGGCATGTCCTAAATGATAAATTAATTTGGTTTCATCTCCAGTAAAGATGTAGCCAAGTTCATGCACAGTGAGCCCCTGATCCCACATCACACGTGATGAGGTGTCGATCTGGCTGGCAGGGCTCCTGGGGGCTGTTCAGGCCCCGATGGGGGGAGTTTCCAGGAACACGCTCAGGGCGTCTTCCAGGCCCGGGAGCAGCCATGTTACCTCGGGGAGGCCCTCCCAGCCTGTGGGGACCGGGTGGGGCAGTAAGTGGTGCAGAGGAGGGGCTCGGGGCGGCCCGTGGACCAGGGGGAGCGGAGCCAGCTTCCTGACTACAGACGTGACTGGATGTCCTCCTGGGTGTGGGGCCCCTTCCCCTGTGTCACATGCTCTGTGTCAGCCTGTGTCTCAGGTCCTGGGACGCGGTTCTGTTTCAAACAAACAAAGGAATTCCTGTCCTTCCTTCCTCCTTGTCCAGGTTTAGTGACTCTCCCAGCCCAGAGGCCACTGGGACCCCAGCTGTGAAGGAGCCCCAGGCAGAACCCAGGGCAGGGCCACAGCACCACCTGCTGGTCACATGGGCACTCGCAATGTCCTCCAGAACTCAGGCTAAATCCTCAGGAATCTATCCCCGTCATTGATCAGTGGGGCATGTGTTTGGGTCTGACGGGAAGAATGTGTTCACATTATCTTTGGTGTAGAGGCTCACACGGGGAGCGGGAAGTCACCATGACACACATGTTCCTTAGAGTTTCTACAGTCACATGAGGAGGGACTGTGTCCCTGTCTAAGACGCGGAGTGCTGGTCTCCTGTCATCAGAGTATTTACCGTCCGTGTAGAGACGTGACCACAGGGCTCTCCAGGCGGAGTCCCTGCAGAAGAATCCAGAGGCCATGAGGGGTCTCCAACGGAAAGCATCCATCCCATATAAACACTGCTGTTTGCCATGGTAACCCTGCTATGTGGCTTCTGCACATGCTTGCTTGCTTAAATAATAAGGAACATGAGTAGACTCCCACTTCAGAGAGGCCATGAAACCTTCCCCGGACAAGGTGATCAGTGAGGGCACCAGGCCAGGCCTTGGTTGGGCTCTCAAGGCGCAGGACACAGGGGCTCTTTAAGAACTTGCAAAAGGGGCCGGAAGCACCCCCAGTTTGGGAGACAAAGGAGGTAAACACGTATAAATAGGGCAAGTTCCTCCATGTTGGGGCCCAGAATTGGAGAGACATTTTCCTCCGGACCAGCGAGTACTAAATGGAACTCCATCTCTCTAAGCATTGCTTGGTCCTTCCCCGGTTTTCTGTAACACAGCCAGGAGGGGACCTGGGGGCTGGGGAGCAGCCGGGATGGGAGAGCAGCCCATGGGGGAGGGAGCCCTGTGGGGGGAAGGAACACTGTGGGAGGGAGGAGAGGAGGCGGAGCTGCATGCCGGTGAGGCACAGGGAGGCTCTCCTGGACTCTGGGCCAGAAAACCCTCCGAGGGCGGAAGGAGGAGGGACCTGGAGGAGCCGGAGGGTCTGGGGGGAGGGGGAGGCAGAGGGGAAGCCCTTTAGTTATAAGTATCGGGTCTGACATGGTTTCTCCCCGAACAAGGAGGTGAGGACCTGGGGGCAGAAATGCTGCCTCACACGTTCATACACAGTCAGCTGTGACCGAGCCTTCACGTGGGACCTCATGGTGCTGAGGGTCCTGAGGGGGATGGGGAGTGAGAGCCGCCATCTGGGGCCCTGGTCAGGCTAAGGGAGTGGAGAAGAGGTTCTTGTCTCACTTCCCTGTGGGTTTGGACCACTGTGTGAGTCTTAGAGCTGCCGTCCCATGTGCTACAGTAATAGTCAGCCTCATCCTCAGCCTGCAGCCTCGAGATGGTAAGGATCCCCGCATTGGCCGAGGTGTCTTTGGATCCAGAGAAGCGGCTGGGGACCCCGGAGCCCTGGTGCTTATCTGACTCTGATTTATATGACAGAAGATACCGGGGACGGCTCCCTGGCTTCTGCTGGATCCAGATTATCCAGTAATCACTAAAAGGATCGGTAGCACCACTCAGGGTACAGGTGAGTCTGGCTGTGGCTCCCGGAGATGCAGAGAGGGAGGGCGGCTGGGTCACCACAGGCTGGGAGAGGGACCCTGCAGACACAGACACTTGTCAGTGAGGGGCAGGGACCAGGGGCAGGTTCCCAGGAGACCGAGCAGGAAGAGAAGGAGCCTGGGCCCAGGCCTGGCCCTACCTGTGCAGAGAGAGAGGAGCGCCAGGAGCAGAGGGGTCCAGGCCATGGTGGAGCAGTCCGTTCCCAGGACACAGAGCTGGGGCTGGGCACTCCAGGCCTCTTATCCCCTCCCAGGGCACAGAAAGGGGCTGCTCATGCAAATGTGCCCCCACCCCCTCTGCCCCAGGGTCTCCAGCCCCTGAGCAGGGAGGGCAGCCGGTGGGTGCACTGGTTTCCCCAGGGAGGAGAGGGATTGGGCGGAAGCAGCTGCTGGAGGGCACACAGCCACGTGCAGGGGAGCCACCCTCCCAGGAGGAGACCCACCTGCCCAGGCCTCACTGGAAGCCTGGCCCTGCCCCGCTGCCTCCTGGGAGAGACCAGGCCAGGCCAACCCCAAAGATGGTCTCTAAGCGGCCCCTGCTGGTCGCAGCGGGAACTACCGCTTCCTTTAAGCCCCTCCAGCCCCTCCCCTTCCCCTGCTCCCTTGGCTCCTGAGCTTCCAACAGGTGAGGTCCTCCCTCCTGGACCAGGCAGGTGTGCAAGTCTAGGGAGGATCGTGTGGAAAGGCCATTCTCACGGTTCACGGAATAATTTTAAAATGCTCCGTGTTTTTTTTATTGTGTAAATTGTACAAGGACGAATGACAAAAAACAACAACAACAGATTGATTGAGGGTCCGAACGCATGGTGACAACATGAGCTGACATGGGTGCATAGCTATGTCTGTGCTGACAGTGTCATTTGGCCACTGTGCTTTCAAGGACATAATAATAAAAATAAAGAGCGCTCCGTTAGAACCCTTTTCAGCTTCCTGTGTCTGGAAGTTTCTCACGTTAAACCCATCATCACGCTAAACCATCTTCGGTTTGTGCTCAGTGAGGCCAGGGCTTGGAGGGTACCAGGCTCGGTGTGGGGGTGCCTGGTGGTCATTCTGGGGCTTGGGGGTGAGGGCACATTGATCAATATTCTTTGGTTAGCTCTGTGGGATTCAGGCTTGGCTGCCCGTGACAGCAACCCGGAGGACAAGGAGCAGTATCCATCCCAGACCAGAAAAATCCAGTGAGACTCTGGTTGCACACAGGGGAGGGGGGGGGTCCTGATTTGTAACGCTCCCAAGTGGCAGAGTTGGAAGTCATAGCTTGGCCTTTTTATTTATTTGTTTATTTTAATCCTCACCCAAGGGTACGTTTTTATGGATTTTGGAAAAAGATAAAGAGAGAAACACAGATGTAGGAGAGAAATAGCGATTCATTTCTTCCTGTATATGTCCCATCTGGGGATCAAACCTGAAACCTAGGCAGGTGCCCTGACCAGGAATGGAACCCGAAGCCTTTTGGTGCACAGGGTGACGCCCCAGCCCGCTGAGCCGCACCGCCAGGGTCCCAGCTGGGCCCTTTCATGGGAGTGAGGAGCCTGGACCCTAAATCTGTGGTTTTTTGGTTTTTTTCCTCCTGCAAAGGGTTCAGGGGAGGCTTTGGGGCCATGTGCGCCCGGTGCTGCCCCGTTCCCAGGCCTCCCCATCCTTAACTGGGGGGAGGGATGATAAAAGCTCCTGTTCCCGGACATGGGAGCATCGGCCTGGCCGTGCAGACCAGCCTTGCGCACACGGCCGGGCCCCAGGAGGCCTCACCGTCACCGGGCTCCTCTCGTTCCTCAGACCAAAACGCAGACACACTCACCGCCGAGGGCCGAGGAGCCAGCACCACCGTCTTCCCGGCCAGGCCGCCTCCGTCCCACTCCTCACACCGTCATCACAGCCCCAGAGCCACAGACCGGGAGCCAAGGAGCGGTCAGGGCCGTTTCCAGGAAAGACGTGTGGACAAAAGCAGGCGGCGGCGGGATGTTGCCCTGGGATGGCGGACACCGGGCTGGCCAGGAAGACATTCCGAGTTTGCACACCAGAGCACAGCGGGTTTTCCCTGTGCTAGCCCAGACCCTAATCCACATGTATCAAACACAAGGCCCGCGGGCCAAATCCAGCCCGCCAGGCCTTGCAAGGTGGCCCGCACCGCGCTGTCATCACTGCACTCCGCTGTCAGTTTATGACTGTTCAGTAAACCATTCGGCCCTCGATTTAGGCTGGATTTTAGATTTTGGCCCCTTTGCTGATTGAGTTCGACACCCCTACCCTAATCCCTAATCCCTAACCCTATTGTTAAACCCATTAACTCATTAACCCCACCGATTTACATAAAACCATCAATTTAGATAAAACCATCAACCCATTAACGCTATCAAGTTTAAGATAAAGCCTCATTAACCCCATCATGTCTCTTCTTGGCCACTCCAGATTCCGGAACCTTCTGCTCTGGCAGGTCTTCCAGCCCAGAACCCGCAGGGTCCCCCCACCAGTCCAACCGTCCCCCCCAAGAATTTCCTGGGCTCAGGCCCCGTTCCCTCTGACAGCCCCTCCCCCTGATGGCTCTGAGGTCAGGGTCCCAGCAGAGGCGACACCAGCCCTGTGCCCGGGCCTCCTCCTGGGCCTGAGGCCCTCCAGCCCCTCCCAGCTGAGGGCCTGGTCAGCGGGCACAGGGCTGGGCAGGAGCCTTGGGCACAGGAGCCGGGGAGGGAGGGGTCCCTGCTCTGACCTCTGGCCGCGGAGGCCCTGCTCCGGGGACGGGCCGCCTGCGGGGAGGGGCCTGGGCTCGGGGAACAGGTCACACAGCTGTTTCCATAGTTCACGTCAGAAACAGCCATCGCCCGGGCCCTGGTCTGTGGCCCACGGATGACAGGCCGCCTTTCAGGGACGTGGGGACCAGGGGGTGTTGGTGCTGGTTCTGTGCTTCTGAGACGCAGAGACATGGGAGCGAACGGGGAAAGTGACCCATTAGGAAGCAGAAGGTTCTTCCTTGTGGAGTTTGCACCTGGATGTTATGTTAACAGGGTCAGTTGTGAGTCAAGTCTCTGAGGAGGTGGAGGTTTTTGTCCCACTTCCCCATCTGAGTATGTCACTGTGGGAACCATCACTGTACCCAGTCAGACAGTAATAGTCAGCCTCATCCTCAGGCTGCAGCCCCGAGATGAGCAGATGCGCTGTGTTGCTCGAGGCGTCTTTGGAACCTGAGACTCGACTGGGGACCCCAGGTCCCAGCTTCATGTTTGAGTCTGAGTAGTAATACAAGAAAAACCGGGGCGCGCTCCCTGGCTTCTGCTGGTACCAGTACATGTTTTTACCACCAACAGTGAGGTCCCTGCTCAGGGTGCAGGTGAGTCTGGCTGTGGCTCCCGGAGACGCAGAGAGGGAAGGCGGCTGGGTCAGCACAGGCTGGGAGAGGGACCCTGCAGACACAGACACTTGTCAGTGAGGGGCAGGGACCAGGGGCAGGTTCCCAGGAGACCGAGCAGGAAGAGAAGGAGCCTGGGCCCAGGCCTGGCCCTACCTGTGCAGTGAGAGAGGAGCGCCAGGAGCAGAGGAGTCCAGGCCATGGTGCTCACAGCCCTGAGCCCACACTGGGGCTGGGCTGCCCAGGCCTCCTTTTCTCCCCAGCCCTCTGCCAGAGGAGGGGCTGCCATGCAAATGGGGGTCCCTCCAGGGACTGCCAGGCCCCTCCCTGAGCCCTGGGTCTGCAGCTCAGCTCACACCCCAGACTGAGGGGCATGGAGGTGGGTTTAGCCCTTGGGGGGCCCTGGAGGAAGAACCTGCTTAGACCACACAGGGGCTATTGCTCAGGGGGCGCTGCCAGCACAGACACAGGGTGTACAGGTCCCAGCCCCCAACCCCAGTTTCCTGTGAATGGAAAGTCCTCAGTGAGCAGCTGTGGCCAGAGAGCAACCACACATCCCCCCCTGCTGGCAACCGGACACACTACATCTCCCTGGTCCAAAGCCTAAGGCCCAGCTGGTGTCTGCTGCTCATGCAAATGAGACCCCATCTATTTGATCCTCCCTGGGGCCCTGGGCAGGGCCCTCTGTCTGTGGAGGGCTCTGGGTGAGTTCCGGGCGAGGCTGTGAGGGGCCCATGGTTAAGGGACCACAGCTGTGAGCCCTGAGCAGGGGACCAGGTACTGCCTGGAGGTTGGCCCCAGGTCAAACCCTACATATCCCTCAGGAGTAAGCCCAGAGCGCCTCTATTGTCCAGGTCCAGACACATGAGTGACATGGGAACCAGAGCCCAGGAGAGACCACCTCTGCCTTCCCATTGCTCTGCCCCCTGCCCTTGCCTTAGGCCCAGGCCAGGGGTTCTCTCCTGAGTCCTCCCCATCACCTCTGGGCATCTCCAGTCTGTACTCAGCGTCCACAGGGGGAGGCTGACTCAGCTGCCTGGGCTGGTCAGGGGTCAGGACTGAGCTGGGGTCTCTGACATAAACTCTAGAGCAGAGTCAGGTCCAG
Organism: Pipistrellus pipistrellus; assembly: GCA_903992545.1. Classification (NCBI taxonomy): domain Eukaryota; kingdom Metazoa; phylum Chordata; class Mammalia; order Chiroptera; family Vespertilionidae; genus Pipistrellus; species Pipistrellus pipistrellus. The sequence continues at coordinate 1,450,092 of LR862375.1, forward strand.
AGCAGAGACCAGCCCCGTGGAGGCGTGTCCCCTTCTGTGCAGGACACGGGGTCTTTCCTCTCTGGGGGCTGGGCGGCTCCTTCCCCTGGATCCCAGGGGCCCCTCCCTGGGGCTGGGCAGGTGGTGGAGAGGAGCCCTCATGTGCTCTCCTAGTCCGTGGTCATGGTAACTTCCATTTTCTGTCAGTATTTCCCCCCTGACACCATCGTTCTCCACGAATCGTGGGCTGAGGTCACTCCTAGGAGTCTGTTCTCAACACACAGATGTTGGCATTTATCTGAGAGGAAAAGGGAAAAACAGAGCAGAAAATTCCAGGCAGAATTTTCACATTTCTGTGCTAGAGTTTCATTTTAACACTTTACACATTAGTCACCACTCACCCAACATAAAACGCATGTATGTCATTACATGTAAAAGTCACAGTGAGGCTGATTTAAACATTCTGGGAGGAGGCACGTGGATGAACACTGCGGGTCCAGGTGTTGGTGGAAAAGCATTGGGAACGCAGTGCCTTCTGCTCTGGGTGGAAGGCGGGAACAGACGTTTTTCTAACATCACTTCCCATTGCAGGTGGAGGTGGGAGCTGTCCGCTGTGCTCTGGCCCTGCCGGTTGGCAATCCCCAGTCGCTGCCCAGGGAACCCTCCAATGAGGAGTTTCTAGGAGCTTCCATCGTCCCAGGAGCAGTGGCACCGGCCACAGACAGAGCCCCCGGGACAGAGCGGAGTGGGCTCCAGGCTCCTCTCAGGAGGCACAGCGACAGTCGCTGCCCTTGGTCCAGCTTCCTCAGGACACAACGGGCCCCTCAGCCGCCCAGCGGCCCAGCCCCTGGTACCCAGCGTGTCTGGCCGTGGCTCAGTCTCTGAGGCATGAAAAGGCACAAAGACGAGAGGGTCTGATCCCTGGTGTCCCGAGCCCCGGGGGCCTCGTTTGGGGCGAACACTGGGCAGCAGAGTCCCGCCGGGTGGGTGTGTCTCCGGGGACGAACTCCCACTGGCCGGCCCCGGCTCCAGCGGGCAGCGGCCCCACCGACAACCCAGCCGTCATCCTCTGCATTCAGAGGGCGCGCTGCCCGGGTGGAGAGAACAGTTCATTTCTGCTGGTTTGTGCCACGAAACTCAGCTTTCAGGACGCGGACCAGAACCCTCTGTCAGTCCCTCCTGGGCCCTGGGCCGAGCTTGGCCTGAAGTGCCCTGCTTTGACCTCCTCAGCTGTCTTCATAGATGGAGCAGGCAGCTGCTGGAGGGCTCAGCCCTCACAGAGCAGAGGGGTTTTTGTCTCACTTCCCCACAGGCCTGCAGCACTGTGGGAGCTTTGAGAGTATTGTCCCATACTGAGCAGTAATAATCGGCCTCGTCCTCAGCCTGCAGCCCCGTGATGGTCAGGGTGGCTGAGCTGCCAGACTTGGAGCCAGAGAATCGGTCCGGGACCCCTGAGGGTCGGTTGCTATTACCATAGATGATGAGTTTGGGGGCCTTTCCTGGGAGCTGCTGGTACCAGTTGGCAAAGTTACGCCCAATGTTGGTGCTGGTTCCAGTGCAGGAGATGGTGACCGTCTGGCCCGGGGACCCTGACACTGAGGGCGGCTGAGGCAGCACAGACTGGGACCAGGATCCTGGAAGAGGGGGAGACACAGAGAGGGTGAGTCTGGGTCCGGAGACAAGAGGAGGAAGCAGGGCTCATGTGTCTTCCAAGGCCCCTTCCCCAGTCCCCACTCCAGTCACCTGTGCAGTGAGCCAGGAGGGTGAGGAGGAGAGGGGCCCAGGCCATGGTGGAGGTCATCCCTGAGTCCTGCCTCCTGTGCCCACAGCTGAAGCAGAGCTCCCCACCTCTCTCCCTGGCCCTCTTCATAGTCTGCGGGAGGGAGGGTCCTTTTATGCAAATGAGACCCCATCTATTTGATCCTCCCTGGGCCCTGGGTGGGGTCCCTGTGCCTGAGGATGGCAAGGAGAGGGCAGGGGTGGGGCTGTTTGGGGCCCAGGGGGTGTCAAGGTCACAGCTGTGAGCCCTGAGCACAGGGCACCAGGCAGGGCCAGGGAACAGGCTGCAGCTGTGATGAGACCAGCCCTTCAGCAGCGGTCCCTGCGCGCCCCCTGGTGGCCATGCTTGGACGCACCACTGTGTCCCCTGCTGACTAAAGGCCCAGGAGGGACAGGTCCTGCCTCCCCCCTGCTCTGGGCACTGACCCCCTGGCTCAGGCCATCCAGGTGGCCCCTGAGGTGGCCTCCCCGTCCCCTCAGGACATTCTCTCTGCTCCACTCGGCCTCCTCCTGGCAGTCAGAGTCCGTCTCCCTGGCCGGTCATGGTCAGACCTGAGCTGCTGTCTCTCAGGGAGTGTCCTCCCTGGGTGACCCCAGGCCCCCCTTTCCCTCTGACAGCCCCTCCCCCTGATGGCTCTGAAGGTCTGGGTCCCAGCAGAGGGGACGCCAGCCCTGTGCCCGGGCCTCCTCCTGGGCCTGAGGCCCCCCAGCCCCTCCCAGCTGAGGGCCTGGTCAGCGGGCACAGGGCTGGGCAGGAGCCTTGGGCACAGGAGCCGGGGAGGGAGGGGTCCCTGCTCTGACCTCTGGGCGCGGAGGCCCTGCTCCGGGGACGGGCCGCCTGCTGGGAGGGGCCTGGGCTCTGGGAACAGGTCACACAGCTGTTTCCTTCGTTCACGTCAGAAACAGCCATCGCCCGGGCCCTGGTCTGTGGCCCACGGATGACAGGCCGCCTTTCAGGGACGTGGGGACCAGGGGGTGTTGGTGCTGGTTCTGTGCTTCTGAGACGCAGAGACATGGGAGCGAACGGGAAAGTGACCCATTAGTGACCAGAAGGTTCTTCCCTGTGGAGTTTGCACCTGGACGTTATGTTAACAGGGTCAGAAGATGTGACATCAGACTGTGAGGGCGAGGTTTTTGTCCCACTTCCCCATCTGCGTGTGTCACTGTGGGAAGCATTGCTGTACCAGGTCGCACAGTAATAGTCAGCCTCGTCCTCAGGCTGCAGCCCCGAGATGGTCAGGAGCCCCGCATTGGCCGAGGCGTCTTTGGATCCAGAGAAGCGGCTGGGGACTCCGGAGCCCTGGTGCTTATCTGAGTCTCTGTGGTAATTCAGGAGATACCGGGGATGGCTCCCTGGCTTCTGCTGGTACCAGTATATCCTGTAGCTGCCAACACTGAAGCCGCTGCTCAGGGTGCAGGTGAGTGTGGCTGTGGCTCCCGGAGAGGCAGAGAGGGAGGGCGGCTGGGTCAGCACAGGCTGGGAGAGGGACCCTGCAGACACAGACACTTGTCAGTGAGGGGCAGGGACCAGGGGCAGGTTCCCAGAAGACCGAGCAGGAAGGGAAGGAGCCTGGGCCCTGGCCTGGCCCTACCTGTGCAGAGAGAGAGGAGCGCCAGGAGCAGAGGAGTCCAGGCCATGGTGCTCACAGCCCTGAGCCCACAGTGGGACTGGGCTGCCCAGGCCTCCTTTTCTCCCCCGCCCTCTGCCAGAGGAGGGGCTGCCATGCAAATGGGGGTCCCTCCAGGGACTGCCCAGCCCCTCCCTGGGCCCTGGGGCTGCAGCTCAGCTCACACCCCAGACTGAGGGGCATGGAGGTGGGCTCCCCCCTCAGGGGGCCCTGGGAGGAAGCACCTGCTGAGACCACACAGAGGCTATTGCTCAGGGGGCGCTGCCAGCACAGACACAGATGCTCCCCATCAGGGCGCACAGGGCCCAGCCCCCAGGCCCAGGCTCCTTTGAGTGAAAAGTCTTCAGTGAGAAGCTGTATTGGGGCCACAGGGCGATCCCACAGCTCCCCCTGCTGGCCACAGGACACATTACAGTGCCCTCCTCCAAAGACCTGAGCCCTGCTGGTGTCTGCTGCTCCCCATGTCCCCATCCCTGTTCCCACATCCTGGTCTGACTGGCACAGACGCTGGCACTCACTGTAGCATCTCATCCTGGGATCCAGCCATGGGAGGTGCCAGCATGGACATAACTGATAAGTTAATTAGGTTTCAATTCCAGTGAAGATGTAGCCAAGTTCATGCACAGTGAGCTCCTGATCCCACATCACACGTGATGAGGCGTCGATCTGGCTGGCAGGGCTCCTGGGGGCTGTTCAGGCCCCGATGGGGGGAGTTTCCAGGAACACACTCAGGGCGTCTTCCCGGCCCGGGAGCAGCCATGTTACCTCGGCGAGGCCCTCCCAGCCTGTGGGGACCGGGTGGGGCAGTAAGTGGTGCAGAGGAGGGGCTCCGGGCGGCCCGTGGACCAGGGGAGCGGAGCCAGCTTCCTGACTGCAGACGTGACTGATGTCCTCCTGGGTGTGGGGCCCCTTCCCCTGTGTCACCTGCTCCGTGTCAGCCTGTGTCTCAGGTCCTGGGACACGGTTCTGTTTTAATCAAACAAAGGAATTCCTGTCCTTCCTTCCTTCTTGTCCAGGTTTAGTGACTCTCCCAGCCCAGAGGCCACTGGGACCCCAGCTGTGAGGGAGCCCCAAGCAGAACCCAGGGCAGCGCCACAGCACCACTTGCTGGTCACGTGCCCTCTCGCATGTCCTCCAGAACACTGAGGCTAACTCCCCAGGAATCTGTCCCTGTCATTGATCAGTCATGCATGTGCTTGGGTCTGATTGGAAGAATTTGTTCACATTGTCTGTGGAGGCAGAGGCTCACACAGAGAGTGGGAAATGATCAGGACACAGACGTTCTTTTGAGGAGAACAAGCTCTGTAGGTCTGTTGTGGAGCGAACACAAGTAAACGACCACTGGAGTCCAGAACAAATTAAAATTCAGGGAGCCTTTATTAGCCGGCCGCTGATGGCTCTGCCTCTCTCCACGCAGGGAAACCAGAGAGCAGCCCTGATCCTTTGTGCAGGACCACTTTTTAAGCCCATTGACCTCATCCCGTTTTTGCAAAAGAAGCAACACAAGACAAAAGAGTCCTTCCCAAGCAACGTCAGGGTCATGCCTTTGACGACCATGTTATTCACAGGGACATCCTGTTCCTCAGAAAGCTGACAGTGATCTAGGAAAGAAGGCCTCCGAGCTGGGCAGGGGCCATGAGACCCTATCTCAAGGCCTGGCCTGGTGTCAGCACTGACACCTCCCTCTGGGGCATAAGCATCTCACAAACTGCCGCTCTCTGAGGGGTCACACAGAGGAGGCACTGTGTCCGTGTCTGGGACGCTGGGAGCTGGTCTCCGCTCATCAGAGACCTTTCACGTCCGTGTAGAGACGTGACCAATGGGCTATCCATGCGGAGTCGCTGCAGAAGAATCCGGTGCAAGTGAGGAGTCTCAGCCAGGAGAGGACCTGGGGGCTGGGGAGCAGCAGGGATGGGAGAGCAGCCCAGGAGGGAGGGAGCCCTGTGGGGGGAAGGAACACTGTGGGAGGGAGGAGAGGAGGCAGAGCTGCATGCGGCTGAGGCACAGGGAGGCTCTCCTGGACTCTGGGCCAGAAAACCCTCCGAGGGCGGAAGGAGGAAGGACCTGGAGGGGCCAGAGTGAGTGGGGGAAGGAGGAGGCAGAGGGGAAGCCCTTTAGTCGGAAGTATCGGGTCTGGCATGGTTTCTCCCCAAACAAGGAGGGGAGGACCTGGGGGACAGAAATGCTGCCTCACACGTTCATACACAGTCAGCTGTGACCGAGCCTTCACGTGGGACCTCATGGTGCTGAGGGTCCTGAGGGGGTTGGGGAGTGAGAGCCGCCAGCTGGAGCCAAGGTCAGGCCAGGGGAGCGGAGAGGAGGTTTTTGTCTCACTTCCCTGTGGGTCTGCACCACTGTGTGAGTCTTAGAGCTGCCGTCCCATGTGCTACAGTGATAGTCAGCCTCATCCTCAGGCTGCAGCCCCGAGATGGTCAGGAGCCCCGCATTGGCAGAGGCGTCTTTGGATCCAGAGAAGCGGCTGGGGACCCCGGAGCCCTGGTTCTTACTGGAGTCTGATTTATATTCCAGGAGAAACCTAGGAGGGCTCCCAGGCTTCTGCTGGTGCCAGATTATCCAATAATCACTAAACGGATAGGAAATACCACTCAGGGTGCAGGTGAGTCTGACTGTGGCTCCCAGAGAGGCAGAGACGGAGGGCGGCTGGGTCAGCACAGGCTGGGAGAAGGACCCTGCAGAGACAGACACTTGTCAGTAAGGGGCAGTGACCAGGGGCAGGTTCCCAGGAGACCGAGCAGGAAGGGAAGGAGCCTGGGCCCAGGCCTGGCCCTACCTGTACAGAGAGAGAGGAGCGCCAGGAGTATAGGAGTCCAGGCCATGGTGCTCACAGCCCTGAGCCCACAGTGGGGCTGGGCTGCCCAGGCCTCCTTTTCTCCCCGCCCTATGCCAGAGGAGGGGCTGCCATGCAAATGGGGGTCCCTCCTGGGACTGCCCAGCCCCTCCCCGGGCCCTGCAGCTGCAGCTCAGCTCAGCACCCCAGACTGAGGGACATGGACGTGGACTCAGCCCTTGGGGGGCCCTGGGAGGAAGCACCTGCTGAGACCACACAGAGGCTATTGCTCAGGGGGCGCTGCCAGCACAGACACAGCTGCTCTCCATCAGGGCGAACAGGGCCTAGCCCCCAGGCCTAGGCTCCTGTGAGTGGAAAGTCCTCAGTGAGCAGCTGGGTGGGGGCCAAAGGGCGATCCCACAGTGCCCCCTGCTGGTCACAGGACGCACTACATCATCCTGGTCCAAAGCACTGAGACCCAGCAGGTGTCTGCTGCCTCTCAGGTGTCCCTGTCCCTGTCCCCACACCCTGGTCTGACTGGCACAGATGCTGGTGCTCACTGGGAGAGTCGTATTCTGGGCCCAGACATGGGAGGTGCCAACAGGGACGTAACTGAGCGCTGATGGTCTGGGGACAGTTAGAAATGCTGCCTGCCACGTTCATGAAGACTGAGCTGTGACCCAGCCCTTGGGGAAGAGGTCAGGGTGCTGAGGGTCCTCAGGGGGCTGGGGCAGAGAAGGGACATGAACTGGGACACAGCCTGGGCCCCATCCCCGTTCACAGATGGAGCGGCTCCTGAAAGGCATGTCACTCCCTGAGCCTGTCTCTGTGGATGGCCCCTCCCTCAGATGAAGGGGGTGTTGGCTGGCAATGCAGTGTCCTCTGGGCGGGGCCCTTTGGGATGCGGTGGGCGTGGCATTGGGTGGGCGTGGCTTTGGGTAGAGTAATCTCTTCCTGGTCCCCATTCAATGGCCACACAAAGAGCTGAGGACATTGAGTGCCTGTGTGGGTGGGACATGGGCAGATCGATGGAGGGAAACACCACACAGGAAACCATCAATGCCTGTTTGGTGGCATTTTGTGTGATCATCAGGCTGGCCCTTTAAGAACACAGCCATGGGATATAGGGTTAGACCTGAGACCCTGCCTTCCTGCACAGGCCCCTGGAGAAAATGCTGGAGAAGCCCCTGACGATCTTCCTTCCGGTTCCAGGATGGACCAGCCTCATCGCAGGGCCTGCACCCACCACAGTGTCCCACAGGCCCTCCCGCCCGAGGCTGCAGGGGCGCCCCTGACCTTGGGGTGAGGGCAGTGACCTTCCCTCCTGAGGGACTCAGCTGAGCTCCTTCTGTCTGTGCTGCCCCCGGGGAAGCTGCCAGCACCTGTGACCTCCCGCTGACGTGGGGTGCGGGTGGGAGGACACAGAGGAGATGAGCCCCAGCCCCCTTCTCTTGTGCTCCCTGAGCGAGCACTCTGAGCTGTGACGATGATGATCATGAAGATTCAACCTGGAGGCAGCTCCTCCCTGAGAGACTGGGAGCCCAGGAGGGGCCTCAGCCCAGGGCTGTGCTGGGAGGAGGCGGGGCCGGGGATGGGCTGGTCAGTGATGCTCAGCCTCGCCCTCCAGTGTGACCAGGGCCTCTGCTGTGGCTGACATGGAGCCCAAATGGAACCAACGTTCCTTTCTGTTTTAAATATATTTTTATTCATATCAGAGAGGAAGGAAGAGGCAGAGGGAGGCAGAAGCATCAAGGATGAGAGAGGATCATTGACTGGCTGACTTTGCACACCCCCTACTGGGGATAAAGCCGAAACCTGGGCCTGAGCCCTGACCAGGAATACAACCCTGACTTCCTGGTTCGTAGGTCGATGCTCAACCTCTGAGCCACGCCGGCCGGGCTGAGGACCCCATGTCCTGAGGGTGTGGCTGTGTCACTGGTGCAGAGGGCTGATGAGATGTCACCGGAGCTGAGGGATCCAAATGCCGCCTTCCAGCCAGTGCTGCTGCCTCGGCCAGGGCAGAGGCCTTGCTGTGTGTCCTGGGCCCGGGTCCCTGGAGGAGGAGGAGGAGAACAAAGAGGAGGAGAAAGAGCAGGAGAAGGAGGAGGAGGAGGACATCCAGGGACCCGTGTGCACAGCAGGGTCCTAATGGATCTGATTCCACCTCCTCACCTGTCTCCATGGGAACCGTTATCCCTGAGGAATGTCACTGTGAGAACGGGAGCATGGCAAACAGGACCTGAGCCACACATCCATGGGAACGCTGACCTGAGGTCACAGCTGGGACACTGTCAGGACCACGGGTACAAGGAGAACCCGGTGCCGGATGGACACCGACCAGCACAGTCAGGGCTGAGCCAGAACTGATAGAGCCGCCAGCTGCGGCCAAGGCCAGGCCAGGAGAGCGGAGAGGAGGTTTTTGTCTCACTTCCCTGTGGGTCTGGACCTCTGTGTGTGTCACAGATCTGCCGTCCCATGTGTGACAGTAATAGACAGCCTCATCCTCAGGCTGCAGCCCCGAGATGGTCAGGAGTCCCGCATTGGCCGATGCGTCTTTGGATCCAGAGAAGCGGCTGGGGACCCCGGAGCCCTGGTACTTATCTGAATCTGATTTATATTCTAGAAGATACCGGGGAGGGCGACCTGGAAATTGTTGCTGCCAGCTTATCCTGTAGCTGCCAACATTGTAGCCACTGCTCAGGGTGCAGGTGAGTCTGACTGTGGCTCCCAGAGATGCAGAGAGGGAGGGTGGCTGGGTCAGCACAGGCTGGGAGAGGGAACCTGCAGACACAGACACTTGTCAGTGAGGGGCAGGGACCAGGGGCAGGTTCCCAGGAGACCCAGCAGGAAGGGAAGGAGCCTGGGCCCAGGCCTGGCCCTACCTGTGCAGTGAGAGAGGAGCGCCAGGAGCAGAGGGGTCCAGGCCATGGTGGAGCAGCCCGTTCCCAGGACACAGAGCTGGGGCTGGGCGGTCCAGGCCTCTTATCCCCTCCCTGGGCAAAGAAAGGAGCTGCTCATGCAAATGTGCCCCCACCCCCTCTGCCCCAGGGTCTCAGGCCCCTGAGCAGGGAGGGCAGCCAGTGGGTGCACTGGTTTCCCTGTGGGGGGTTTAGGGGGGGGGGGGGGCCTGGGCGGAAGCAGCTGCTGAAGGGCACACAGCCACGGGCAGGGGAGCCACCCTCCCAGGAGGACCCACCTGCCCAGGCCTCACAGGAAGCCTGGCCCTGCCCCGCTGCCTCCTGGGAGAGTCCAGGCCCAGACCAACCCCATGGACGGACTCACAGCGGCCCCTGCTGGTCGCAGCGGGAACTACCGCTTCCTTTAAGCCCCTCCAGCCCCTCCCCTTCCCCTGCTCCCTTGGCTCCTGAGCTTCCAACAGGTGAGGTCCTCCCTCCTGGACCTGGCAGGTGTGCGAGTCTCAGGAGGATCGTGTGGAAAGGCCATTCTCACGGCTCACGGAATAATTTTAAAATGCTCCGTGTTTGTTTTTATTGTGTAAGTTGTACAAGGACGAATGACAAAAAACAACAATAACAGGTTGATTGATGGTCCGAACGCATGTTGGTAACATGAGGTAACATGGGTGCATAGCTATGTCTGTGCTGACAGTGTCATTTGGCCACTGAGCTTTCAAGGACATAATAATAAAAATAAAGAGCGCTCCGTTAGAACCCTTTTCAGCTGTAGGTATTGAGGGCTCAGGCCACTGTCTTCCTGTACCTGGAAGTTTCTCAAATTAAAGCCATCATCACACTAAACCATCTTCGGTTTGTGCTCGGTGAGGCCAGGGCTTGGAGGGTACCAGGCTCGGGGTGGGGGTGTCTCGTCGTCATTCTGGGGCTGGGGGTGGGGGGTGGGGACACTGATCACCTTTCTTTGGTTAGCTCTGTGGGTTTCAGCCTTAGCTGCCCAAGATAGCGACCTGGAGGACAAGGAGCAGTATCCATCCCAGACCAGAAAAATCCAGTGAGACTCTGGTTGCAGACAGGGGGGGGGGGGGGGGGGGTTCCTGATTTGTAACGCTCCCAAGTGGCAGAGTTGGAAGTCATAGCTTGGCCTTTTTATTTATTTGTTTATTTTAATCCTCACCCAAGGGTACGTTTTTATGGATTTTGGAAGGAGAGAGAGAGAAAGAGAGAAACACAGATGTAGGAGAGAAACAGCGATTGGCTGCTTCCTGTATATGTCCCATCTGAGGATCAAACCCAAAACCTAGGCAGGTGCCCTGACCAGGAATGGAACCCGCAGCCTTTTGGTGCACAGGGTGGCGCCCCAGCCCACTGAGCCACACGGCCAGGGTCCCAGCTGGGCCCTTTCATGGGAGTGAGGAGCCTGGACCCTAAATCTGTGGTTTTTTGGTTTTTTTCCTCCTGCAAAGGGTTCAGGGGAGGCTTTGGGGCCATGTGGACCGGGTGCTGCCCCGTTCCCAGGCCCCCACATCCCTAACTGGGGGGAGGGGGTGATAACAGCCCCTGTTCCCGGACATGGGAGCATCCGGCCTGGCCGTGCAGACCAGCCCCGCACACACGGCCCGGCCCCAGGAGGCCTCACCGTCACCGGCTCCTCTGGTTCCTCAGACCAGAACGCAGACACACTCACCGCCGAGGGCCGAGGAGCCAGCACCTCCGTCTTCCCGGCCAGCCCGCCTCCGTCCCACTCCTCACACCGTCATCACAGCCCCAGAGCCACAGACCGGGAGCCAAGGAGCGGTCAGGGCCGCTTCCAGGAAAGACGTGTGGACAAAAGGAGGCGGCGGCGGGCTGTGGGCCTGGGATGGCGGACACCGGGCTGGCCAGGAAGACATTCCGAGTTAGCACACCAGAGCACAGCGGGGTTTTCCCTGTGTTAGCCCCAGACCCTAATCCCTAATCCCTAATCCCTAACCCTATTGTTAAACCCATTAACTCATTCATACCACCGATTTACATAAATCCATCAATTTAGATAAAACCATCAACTCATTAACCCCACCAATTTACATAAACCCATTAATTTAGATAAACTCATTGACTCATTAACCCCATCACATCTTTCCTCTGACACTCCAGAGCCCAGATCCTTCTACTCTGGAAGGTCATCCTGCCCAGAACCCTCAGGGCCCCAAAACCGTTCCGACCCCCCAAGGATTTCCTGGGCTCAGGCCCCCTTTCCCGTCTGACAGCCCCTCCCCCTGATGGCTCTGAGGTCAGGGTCCCAGCAGAGGGGACGCCAGCCCTGTGCCCGGGCCTCCTCCTGGGCCTGAGGCCCCCAGCCCCTCCCAGCTGAGGGCCTGGTCAGCGGGCACAGGGCTGGGCAGGAGCCTTGGGCACAGGATCCGGGGAGGGAGGGGTCCCTGCTCTGACCTCTGGGCGCGGAGGCCCTGCTCCGGGGACGGGCCGCCTGCTGGGAGGGGCCTGGGCTCGGGGAACAGGTCACACAGATGTTTCCTTAGTTCACGTCAGAAACAGCCATCGCCCGGGCCCTGGTCTGTGGCCCACGGATGACAGGCCGCCTTTCAAGGACGTGGGGACCAGTGGGTGTTGGTGCTGGTTCTGTGCTTCTGAGATGCAGAGACATTTGAGTGAACCAGGAAAGTGACCCATTAGGACCAGAAAGTTCTTCCTTGTGGAGTTTGCACCTGGATGTTAGGTTAACAGGGTCAGAAGATGTGAAATCAGACTCTGGGAGGGCGAGGTTTTTGTCCCACTTCCCCATCTGAGTGTGTCACTGTGGGAAGCACTGCTGTACCAGATCATACAGTAATAGTCAGCCTCATCCTCAGGCTGCAGACCCGAGATGGTCAGGAGCCCCGCATTGGCCGAGGCCTCTTTGGATCCAGAGAAGCGGCTGGGGACCCCGGAGCCCTGGTGCTTATTGGAGTCTGAGTAATACCTCAGGAGATACCGGGGACGGCTCCCTGGCTTCTGCTGGTACCAGTATATGTAGTAGCTGCCAACACTGATGTCACTCCTCAGTGTGCAGGTGAGTCTGGCTGTGGCTCCCGGAGATGCAGAGATGGAGGTCGGCTGGGTCAGCACAGGCTGCGAGAGGGACCCTGCAGACACAGACACTTGTCAGTGAGGGGCAGGGACCAGGGGCAGGTTCCCAGGAGACCGAGCAGGAAGGGAAGGAGCCTGGGCCCAGGCCTGGCCCTACCTGTGCAGTGAGAGAGGAGCGCCAGGAGCAGAGGAGTCCAGGCCATGGTGCTCACAGCCCTGAGCCCACAGTGGGGCTGGGCTGCCCAGGCCTCCTTTTCTCTCCTGCCCTCTGCCAGAGGAGGGGCTGCCATGCAAATGGAGGTCCCTCCAGGGACTGCCCAGCCCCTCCCTGGGCCCTGGGGCTGCAGACCAGCTCACACCCCAGACTGAGGGGCATGGAGGTGGGCTCAGCCCTTGGGGGCCCTGGGATGAAGCACCTGCTGAGACCACACACAAGTTCCTGCTCAGGGGGCCCAGCCAGGCCCCAAAGGACAGCAGGGAGCCCACAGTGCAGGCCCCTGTGTAGGAAGGTCTCAAGAGCAGCTGTGAGCTGATCTCCTGCAGTCACACAGCGCCCCCTGCTGGCGGGAGGACACACCCTCCCTTGCCCCAAAGCCCTGAGAGCCCAGCTGGCTGAGGGCTCCCAGGTCTCTGTCCCTCCTCCCGCCCCCAGGGTCTGAGCCCAGACCCCGCGGTCTGATTCTCTGTGTTGATGCAGGAGAAGGGCGCTCTCAGGTGAGCGTCTGTGTGAGGGGCTCACACACTCACCAGCGACACAGGAACGGGGTTTCTCTCCCAGGGAAGATGCTGCCCAAAAAACACACAAGGAGCCTCTGTGCAGGCCACAGGGGAGGGCGCTGCTCAGGGGGAGGAGCTCCTGGGGCTGAGCAGGTCCCTGAGGGGGAGAGGAATGTTCCAGAAATGCCCTCAGGGTCGCACTCAGAGGAGGACCATTCAGCAAACATTTCCCACCGTGGGAGGCAGTGGTTCTCAACCTTCCTAATGCCCCGGCCCTTTAATACAGCTCCTCATGTGGGCTGGACCCCCAACCATAACAGTATTTCCATGGCTCCTTCACACCTGTCATTGTGTGCTGTTGTGTGCTGTGAGGTAGATGTCTGAGATGCAGGATGTCTTAGGTGACCCCTGTGAAAAGGTCATGGAACCCCCAACGTGGTCTCACCCGCAAGCTGAGAACTGCTGACGTGAGGCATTTAAGGTTTCCATGGAGATCTGACCGGACCTAGTGATTCCCTGAAAAGTCATACACAGTGTGGGGGCCTCCCAGGTCACAGCGGAGTTTGTAGCCTGTGGGGATCTTTTTCAATTTTAGGAAACGCCTTTGTATGCCGACATCTGTACGTCCCGCTCTGTGTGCCATGGAGTCTGTACGGCCTGTGAGGGGCTGATATTGTTACACCCGCCCTGCCTGAGGGGCTCTGACCAGGCACAGCCGGATGCGGGGCCCCGGGTCTGCCCTCCCCGTCCTGGCCGCCCAGGCAGCCGCCCCCTGAGGCCCAGGACGGTCTCCTCAGCTGAGACACGCACACGTGTCCTGCTGCCACGGGCGGCCTGGCAGGCAGGTGCACAGGGGGAGACAGAGTTTGCAAACACAGTCCACTGGGGGAGGGGTGGGGGAGCTCAGACCCCGGTTTCCTGCCGCCCCCCAAAGGCACAGCCACCTGATCAGAGGCTGGGGCTGCCCGGGACCCACTGCAGCGGCTCAGCGGGTTTTTCTCTCACTTCCCCCCAGGCCTGGGGCACTGTGGGAGCATTTAAACTTTTGTCCCATGCCAAACAGTAATAATCAGCCTCGTCCTCAGCCTGCAGCCCCGTGATGGTCAGGGTGGCTGAGCTGCCAGAGCTGGAGCCAGAGAATCGGTCCGGGATCCCTGAGGGTCGGTTGCTACTACCATAGATGATGCCTTTGGGGGACTTTCCTAGAATCTGCTGGTACCAGTGCACATAGTTATTATTCCCAATGTTGGAGCTGCTCCCAGTGCAGGAGATGGTGACCCACTGGCCCGGAGTCCCCGACACTGAGGCCGGCTGAGTCAGCACAGACTGGGCCCAGGATCCTGGAAGAGGGGGAGACACAGAGAGGGTGAGTCTGGGTCCGGAGACAAGAGGAGGAAGCAGGGCCCATGTGTCTTCCCAAGGCCCCTTCCCCTGTCCCCTATCCAGTCACCTGTGCAGTGAGCCAGGAGGCTGAGGAGGAGAGGGGCCCAGGCCATGGTGGAGGTCATCCCTGAGCCCTGCCTCCTGTGCCCACAGCTGAAGCAGAGCTCCCCACCTCTCTCCCTGCCCCTCTTCATAGTCTGTGGGAGGGAGGGTCCTTTTATGCAAATGAGATCCCATCTATTTGATCCACCCTGGGTGCTGGGTTGGGTCTCTGTGTCTGAGTGTGGCCATTGGTATGGGTGGGGTTGGGGCAGGTTGGAGTCGAGACTTGGGGAGTCACAGCTGAAAACCCTGAGCAGCGGGTCCTGCACTTTTTCAGGGGCTGGTCCAGCTCTGATCACCCAGATCCCTCGGCAACAAACGCACTGCGCCGTCTAGTGTCCAAGACCAGACACAGCATGGAGTGACATGGGGACCAGAACCCATGAGAGACCACCTCTGCCTTCCCACTGCTGTGCCCACTCCCCCTGCCCTAGGCCCAGGCCAGGGGGCCCCTCCCATGGCCTCCCCATCACCTCGGGGCATCTCCAGTCACCACTCAGCCACGTTCAAATGCATGTATGGCCTGGCCACCTAAGTTCCAGTATCAGGGTTTGATTCCCTGTCAGGGCACATGCCCAGGTTCTGGCTCCATCCCCCACAAGAAGGATGTACACAGGAGGAGGTACACAAGAGGCAGCCGATCCATGATTCTCTCTTATTAATGATGTTTCTGTCTCTAGCTGTCCCTTCCTCTCTGAAATAATATTTAAATGCATGTATGTTATTATATGTAAATGTCACAGTAAGGCTGATTTAAACATTCTAGGATGTTGCACATTGATGAATATTGCGGGTCCAGGTGATGGTGGAAAAGCATTGGGAACGCAGTGCCTTCTGCTCTGGGTGGAAGGCGGAAACAGACGTTTTTCTGACATCACTTCCCATTGCAGGCGGAGGAGGGAGCTGTCCGCTGTGCTCTGGACCTGCCGGTTGGAAATCTGGAGTCTGTGCCCAGGGAACCCCCCTGAGGAGTTTCTAGGAGCTTCCATTGTCCCAGGAGCAGCAGCACCGGCCACAGACCCTGGAGAGCGCCTTGTCTCCAGCAGACCCACAGCTGCAGGTCCCAGGTGACCAGCCTGGGGGCACAGTGAGCAGCAGACACCCCAGCTTCCGATGGTCACAGCACACGGCCTCTCAGCCTCTGGGCCACCAATTCAGGCCATTTCCGCTGACAACCGCTGGAGGCTGCAGGTGAATAAATCAGTGCCATCACCTGGACTCACAGCTGTCACAGCTCCAGGCACAGACTGCTGGCCGCTCTCCGTCTGGGCGTTAAGAAAGCTGCCATAGACGTCCATGTGCTGGTGCTTCTGTGGATAGAGGATTCAGATTCAGTCCTATTTTATTTTATTTTATTTTATTTTATTTTATTTTATTTTTAATGGACAGGTAATTGATATTATATTGGTGTCAGGTGTAAACCGTGAGGACTCTGTGTGGGTGTCTGTGCAAAGCCGTCTCCAGAATAATGCCCCCTGACCTCTGCCATCACACTGGCTGCAAGCTCGGCTGGTTCTATGCTGAGGACACTGAGGTCCAGTCTCTCAGCTGCTTCCACAGACACAATAGGACAGCGCCCCCTGCCGGTCCCCCTGCTGCCCGTCCTCCCAGAGCCAGGCACTCACAGCCAGAGTTTCTGCTCCTGGACCCCCTCCTCCCACTTAGACCTCCCCCTTCCTCATCACCATGGCAACCCCCAATCCCTTATAGTTTGATCGCTGTGAATGGCCAGTTCTTGTGCTTGAAATCACATGCAAATCTACCCCAGCCGCGCTGGTTAAACAGACAGAAATCAGAATGGGGTGGGGCCAGGGCCAGTGACCCTTCCAGCACAGCCTCAGTGCTGAGCCCCGGGCAGGGGCGGGGCCGGACCAACTGTCACTCATCTCAGCCTCACAGGACCAGGGAGTCCAGCCCAGGGGGAGGGACCTGGCCCCGCAGGTGGGTGGGGAGAGGCCTTCCCTCCCTTCAGCCCCTGAGCCTGGGAGAGCTGCTCTGAGTGACACTGAGGCCTGAGGGGAGGGAGGACCGCTCACCCCCAGGCAGGGTCCCCGGATGAACCTGGGCCCAGGGCCTCAGCCAGGGAACCAGCAGAAGCCACAGGTCTCAGGCTGAGCCCAGCAGGCAGCTGCTGGAGGGCTCACCCCGCACAGAGCAGAGGGGTTTTTGTCTCACTTCCCCACAGGCCTGCAGCACTGTGGGAGCACTCAGACTATCGTCCCATGATAAACAGTAATAATCGGCCTCGTCCTCAGCCTGCAGCCCCGTGATGGTCAGGGTGGCTGAGCTGCCAGACTTGGAGCCAGAGAATCGGTCCGGGACCCCTGAGGGTCGGGTGTTAGTAGCATAGATGATGGTTTTGGGGGCTTTTCCTTGGAGCTGCTGGAACCAGTACACATGGTTACCCCCAATGTTGGAGCTGGTTCCAGTGCAGGAGATGGTGACCCTCTGGCCCGGGGACCCCGACACTGAGGCCGGCTGAGTCAGCACAGACTGGGCCCAGGATCCTGGAAGAGGGGGAGACACAGACAGGGTGAGTCTGGGTCTGGAGACAAGAGGAGGAAGCAGGGCCCATGTGTCTTCCCAAGGCCCCTTCCCCTGTCCCCCATCCAGTCACCTGTGCAGTGAGCCAGGAGGGTGAGGAGGAGAGGGGCCCAGGCCATGGTGGAGGTCATCCCTGAGTCCTGCCTCCTGTGCCCACAGCTGAAGCAGAGCTCCCCACCTCTCTCCCTGCCCCTCTTCATAGTCTGCGGGAGGGAGGGCCCACTCATGCAAATGAGACCCCCTCTATTTGATCCTCCCTGGGCCCTTGGGCAGGTGCCTATGGCTGAGGAGGGCCCTGGGTGTGTGCAGGGTGGGGCTGTGTGGAGCCTGTTGCTAAGGGACCACAGCTGTGAGCCCTGAGAAGGGGCACCAGGTGCTGCCTGGAGGTTGGCCCCAGGTCAAACCCCACAGATCCTTCAGGAGCGAGTCCTGTGCGCCCTCTAGTGTCCAAGCCCAGACACACCATTGAGTGACATGGGAACCAGAGCCCAGGAGAGACCACCTCTGCCTTCCCACTGCTCTGCCCAAAGCCCCTGCCCTAGGGCTAGGCCAGAGGTCTCATTTTGTGGCCTCCCCATTACCTCGGGGCATCTCCAGTCTCTACTCAACGTCCTCCGGGGAAGGCTGACCTCAGCTCCCTGGGCTGGTCAGTGGTCAGGATTCAAGTGACATCACCTGCACCAGCTCTTAGGTCCGTGCCAGCTCAGGTCAGGGCCAGAGCAGGGACAGCCAGTTGGGGAGACCCGTCCCTTCTGTGCGGGACTCAGGCTCTGTCTTGTATGGGATTCATTCCTGGGGGCTGGGGGCCTCTTTCCCGTGGGTCCCAGGGATCCCGAGAAGAAAGGGGCTAATCCCTGGGGCTGGGCAGGTTGTGGGGAGGAGCCCTCCTGTGCTCTCCTAGTCCGTGGTCATGGGTAACTTCCATTTTCTGTCAATATTTCCCCTCCTGACACCATCGTTTCTCCAAGAACCGCGGGCTGGGGTCACTCCTAGGAGTCTGTTCTCAACACACAAGCAGATGTTGGCATTCTTCCGAGAGGAAAGGGGGACATGCAGGACGTGCTAAGCAGAAATGTGGTTAAAATTTCTAATTGCTGGGACGGACTTTATTTTAAAACTTTATATATCAGTCACCTCTCAGCCACCTTCAAATGCATGTATGGCCTGGCCAGCGTTGTTCAGTGGTTGAGCATCCACCTGTAAACCAGGAAGTGAGGGTTCGATTCCCAATGAAAGCAAATGCCTCATTTGCCGGCTTGATCCCCAGAGTGGGGTTTGCAGGAGGCAGCCGATCCATGATTCTATCTCGTCATTGATATTTCTCTCTACCTGCTCCTTCCTCTCTGAAATCAATAAAGTTTTAAATGCATGTATGTTACTAGATGTAAAAGTCACCATAGGCTGATTTAAACATTCTAGGAGGATGCACGTTGATGAAAGTTGCGGGTGGAAAAGCATTGGGAACGCAGTGCCTTCTGCTCTGGGTGGAAAGTGGGAACAGACGGTTTTCTAACATCACTTCCCATTGCAGGCGGAGGAGGGAGCTGTCCACTGTGCTCTAGTCCTGCTTCTTGGCAATCTGGAGTCTGTGCCCAGGGAACCCCGCGAGGAGTTTCTAGGAGCTTCCATCGTCCCAGGAGCGGCAGCACCGGCCACAGACCCTGGAGAGCGCCTTGTCTCCAGCAGACCCGCAGCTGCAGGTCCCAGGGTGACCAGCCTGGGGGCACAGTGAGCAGCAGACACCCCAGCTTCCGATGGTCACAGCACACGGCCCCTCAGCCTCTGGGCCACCAATTCAGGCCATTGTCGCTGACAACCACTGGAGGCCGCAGGTGAATAAATCAGTGCCATCACCTGGACTCACAGCTGTCACACCTCCAGGCACAGACTGCTGGCCGCCCTCAGTCTAGGGCGTTAAGAAAGCTGCCATAGACGTCCACGTGCTGGTGCTTCTGTGGACAGAGGATTCAGATTCATTCTTATCATTTTATTTTATTTTTAAATGCACATGTGATTGACATTATATTGGTG
The DNA here is from genome assembly GCA_903992545.1 of Pipistrellus pipistrellus. NCBI lineage: Eukaryota > Metazoa > Chordata > Mammalia > Chiroptera > Vespertilionidae > Pipistrellus > Pipistrellus pipistrellus. The sequence goes on from LR862375.1 coordinate 1,469,021, forward strand.
CCTGGTATACACAGTGAGGACTCTTGAGTGGGTGTATGTGCAAAGCCGTCTCCAGAATAATGCCCCCTGACCTCTGCCATCACACTGCCTGCAAGCTCAGCTGGTTCTGAGCTGAGGACACTGAGGTCCAGTCTCTCAGCTGCTTCCACAGACACAATAGGACAGCGCCCCCTGCCGGTCCCCATGCTGCCCGTCCTCCCAGAGCCAGGCACTCACAGCCAGAGTTTCTGCTCCTGGACCCCCCTCCTTTCACTTGGACCCCCCCATTCCTTGCAACCTACAAAACATTATAGTTTTGATCCCTGTGAATGGCCAATTCTTGTGCTTAAAATCACACAAAATCACCACCAGCAGCGCTGGTAAAAGGGGAGGAAATCAGAATGGGGTGGGAACAGGGCCAGTGGCACTTCCAGCACAGCCTCAGTGCTGAGCCCCAGGCAGGGGCGGGGCCGGACCAATTGTCACTCATCTCAGCCTCACAGGACCAGGGAGTCCAGCCCAGGGGGAGGGACCTGGCCCCGCAGGTGGGTGGGGAGAGGCCTTCCCTCCCTTCAGCCCCTGGGCCTGGGAGAGCTGCTCTGAGTGACACTGAGGCCTGAGGGGAGGGAGGACCGCTCTCCCCCAGGCAGGGTCCCCGGATGAACCTGGGCCCAGGGCCTCAGCCAGGGAACCAGCAGAAGCCACAGGTCTCAGGCTGAGCCCAGCAGGCAGCTGCTGGAGGGCTCACCCCGCCCAGAGCAGAGGGGTTTTTGTCTCACTTCCCCACAGGCCTGCAGCACTGTGGGAGCACTCAGACTACCGTCCCATGCTGAGCAGTAATAATCGGCCTCGTCCTCAGCCTGCAGCCCCGTGATGGTCAGGGTGCCTGAGCTGCCAGACTTGGAGCCAGAGAATCGGTTCGGGACATCTGAGGGTCGGTTACTATTACCATAGATGATGCGTTTGGGGGCCTTTCCCGGGAGCTGCTGGTACCAGGACACATAGTTACTCCCAATGTTGGAGCTGCTTCCTTTGCAGGAGATGGTGACGGTCTGGCCCGGGGACCCTGACACTGAGGCCGGCTGAGTCAGCACAGACTGGGCCCAGGACCCTGGAAGAAGGAGAGGCACAGAGAGGGTGAGTCTGGGTCTGGAGACAAGAGGAGGAAGCAGGGCCCATGTGTCTTCCCAAGGCCCCTTCCCCTGTCCCCTATCCAGTCACCTGTGCAGTGAGCCAGGAGGGTGAGGAGGAGAGGGGCCCAGGCCATGGTGGAGGTCATCCCTGAGTCCTGCCTCCTGTGCCCACAGCTGAAGCAGAGCTCCCCACCTCTCTCCCTGGCCCTCTTCATAGTCTGTGGGAGGGAGGGCCCTTTTATGCAAATGAGGCCCCATCTATTTGATCTCTCATGAGCCTGGGGCAGGGCCCTCTGATGGGATGGCCATGGGTGTCGGTGGGGGAGGATCTGTGTGGGGCCCAGGTTTGGGAGTCACAGCTGGCTGGTCCTGCTCTGATCACCCAGATCCCTCAGAGCAAACCCTCAGCGCCCTCTAGTGTCCAAGCCCAGACACAGCATTGAGTGACATGGGGACCAGAACTCAGGAGAGACCTCCTCTGCCTTCCCACTGCTCTGCCCACTGCCCCTGCCCTAGGGCCAGGCCAGGGGGCCCCTCCTGTGGCCTCCCTATCACCTCGGGGCATCTCCAGTCTGTAGCCAGCGTCCTCAGGGGGAGGCTGACCACAGCTCCCTGGGGATCAGGACTTAAGCGGCCTCTCCTGCACCAGCTCTCAGACCCGGGTCAGGGCTCAGGTCAGGGCCAGAGCTAGGCCAGCCCCGGGGAGGTGTGTCCCCTTCGGTGTGGGACGCGGGCTCTGTGTTGTGTGGGATTCATTCCTGAGGCTGGGGGCCTCTTTCCCGTGGGTCCCAGGGGTCCCGAGGAGAAATGGGCCCCTCCCTGGGGCTGGACAGGTGGTGGGGAGGAGCCCTCGTGTGCTCTCCTAGTCCGTGGTCATGGTAACTTCCATTTCCTGTCAACATTTCCCCTCCTGACACCATCGTTCTCCAGAGCCGTGGGCTGAGGTCCCTCCTAGGCGTCTGTTCTCAACACACAGGCAGACGTTGGCTTCATCGGAGAGGAAAGGGGGACATGCAGGACGTGCTGAGCAGAAATGGGGTTAAAATTTCTAATTGCTGAGAAGGACTTTATTTTCAAACTTTATAAATTGGTCACCACTCAGCCATGTTCAAATGCATGTATGTTCCGGCCACCTGGATTCGATTCCCAGTTAGAGCACATGCCCAGCTTTTCAGTTCAATCCCCAGTAAGGGGTACATAGGAGGCAGCTGATCTATGATTCTTTCTCATCAATGATGTTTCTCTCTACCTGCCCCTTCCCATCTGAAATCTATACATTTTTAAAATGCATGTATGCTGTTATATGTAAAAGTCACAATAAAGCTCATTTAAAAATTCTAGGAGGATACACGTTGATGAACATTGCGGGTCGAGGTGTTGGTGGAAAAGCATTGGAAACGCAGTGCCTTCTGCTCTGGGTGGAAGGTGTGAACAGACGTTTTCCTAACACCACGGAGTGGCCCTGGTCCGGCGTCTCCCTGGGGCCATCAGGCTGGTTGTCATTTCAGGAGAAACGGTGCAGGCCCTGCCCTACCCCGTTTGGCTCAGTGGGCAGAGCGTCGTCGGCCTGCGGACTGAAAGGTCCCGGGTTCGATTCCTGTCAAAGGCGTGTACCTTGGTTGCGGGCACATCCCCAGTAGGACGTGTGCCATAGGCAGCTGATCGATGTTTCTAACTTTCTATCCCTCTCCCTTCCTCTCTATAAAAAATCAATACAATATATATATATATATATATATATATATATATATATATTTTTTTTTTTTTTTTTTTTTTTTTTTTTAAACGGGTGCTGGCCCGCGGGGTCTGCCGGGATCACCTAGGAATGAGCAGGCAACATGTCGGCGTCCCACGGCTTTGTGTTGTTTTATTTCTGCTCTGTGGGTCCCTGGGCTTCAGAAGCCTCCCTGGGGAAGGGGGAGCGGGCCCAGGACCAGCCGTGCGTAGGCTAACGGAGTGCGCAGGTGCGAGCTATGGCCAGCTGGCCGCGTGGTCCGGGAACCAGCCGCTGAGGTTTGTGTCCCACGTCCCCGCCCGCGGGGGTCACCGTGGGAAGCGCCACCGTGCGAGGTCACACAGTGGTAGTCCGCCTCGTCCTCCGGCTGCAGCCCCGCGATGAGCAGGAGCCCCGCGTTGGCCGAGGCGTCTGTGGACCCAGAGAAGCGGCTGGGGACGCCGGAGCCCAGGCTGGTGCTGGAGGAGTAAGTCAGCAGGAACCGGGGGCGGCTCCCTGGCTTCTGCTGGAGCCAGAGTAAGGTTTGGCCAGCGACACTGACGTCACTTTTCACGGTGCAGGGGAGTCTGGCCGTGGCTCCCAGAGAGGCAGAGAGGGAGGGCGGCTGGGTCAGCACAGGCTGGGAGAGGGACCCTGCGGACACAGACACATGGGGGTGAGGGGAAGGCTCAGGGGGCAGGTGCTCTGGGTCCCCGAGGCCTGTGGCTACCTGTGCAGTGAGCGAGGAGCGCGAGGAGCACAGGGGTCCAGGCCATGGTGAGCGCAGCCCCTTCCCAGGACACAGAGCTGGGGCTGGTCTTCCCAGACCTCTCTTATCCCCTCCCTGCTGGCCTCACAGAGGAGGGGCTGCTCATGCAAATGTGCCTAGGCCCCGCCCCTCGCCCAGAGGAGGGGCTTCTTATGCAAATGTAACCAAGTCACGCCCCTCTCCCAGAGGAGGGGCTGCTCATGCAAATGTAACCCAGGTCCTGCTCCTCTCTCAGAGGAGGGGCTTATTATGCAAATGTAACCCAGGTCCTGCTCCTCTCCCAGAGGAGGGGCTTATCATGCAAATATGTCCCAGGTCCCACTCCTCTCTCTCAGAGCAGGGGCTTCTCATGCAAATGGCCCTCAGGCCCCGCCCCTCTCCCAGGAGCACTGCCATTTATGACACAGGAACAGCCTGGCCTGTGTCTTCCTGCCGAGACCCCAGTGTCCACAGGGCATCCGCCAACCTGAACGTACAAGGAGGGTGGAGGGCAGGGTGAGGATCATGAGAGATAATTGGCCACATTTCCATCCTTTCCTTGTCCTACTTGGACCCCACGTCTCCCGGCAGTGGGGTTCCATTGTGGCGAACCCCAGTTCCGGCTGGGCAGGCCCTGTTCCCTATACCAAGTGGACAGCCCCCTTCCTTAGGACCATGGCGGGGGCAGGGAGGAGGTGTGAGTTACGGGGTCCAGGCACCTGGAAAGCAGGGGTTCCCGGTCCGGGGGTCAGGAAAGAGCCTCTCGTTTCCTGGGGGTGTGTCATGTACACACGGAACCTGCGGCAGCAGAGACATGTACTTCTCATGTAGGAAGCCAAGGTGGACAGCCCGGCACCTCACCCGGGGACCCCCATTGCCCACTTCCTCTGGAGCGGGCTCAGCGGGTCCCCAGCACCTGGGGAGCCTCCGCCACCTCCCTGGGGCGCAGGAGGGATTCCGGGACTCAGGCGCCACCTTTCCCCTTCCATAAACCCCCTCTCCCTGACGTCGCCCCTGGAGGCTCAGGGGCCCAGCGAGGCGACAGGTGAACTCTGGTCCGGGAATGCATCCATCTGGGCTGAGTCCTCACCCAGCGTCTCCCATCCCAGTGGCCTGGCTCTGAAACGCGGTGTGCCCCGGGCAGGCGGGCCCATTGGCAGGAAGGGGGAGCAGGGCTCAGGTGCAGATAGCAAAGGACTTCAACAGATGAATGGAATCAAGGGAGGGACCATGGATACCTTCAATTTATAGTGAAAATGACAAGAAACCTGGGACCTCCTACGAGTGATTGGCACCTGACCTGCGGGCATCAGGGGGACTGGCCCTTTAACTGCGGGTCTGACACCGTCTCTGGGCAGAAGGGGTGAGCACTGAGTGCTGTTGGGGGACATCAGCTGGTGTCAGAGAACTGCTGTCGGGGAGACACTCCCCACACATTGGGGCCCAGAAGGGCCAGGAGGGAAGAGCTCTGGGGGAGCAGCAGACAGCACACACAGGAGGGAGGAGCTGAGACTCTGACCCAGAAATGTTCCTTCTTAGAATCCCCGACACGGGGTGGGGGGCGGGGCTCCCTGACCTCCCGTGTGCTCCTGGGACGCCTGTGCTGCTGCTCCATCGAGTGTGACCTCCCTCCTCCCGGGACACAGGTCCCTACAGAGGAGACGCCGACAGATGCCCCCAGACGCTCCTCGCCGAAGGAGGCTCAGAGCCACCGCCTCGGGGCCAGGGTTTTGGTCTCACTTCCTCGTCCTCTGAGAAACTGTGGGTAACTGAAGCTGCTCCCACTGCCAAGAGGAGTAGCGCAGTAATAGTCAGCCTCGTCCTCAGCCTGCAGCCCCGAGATGGTCAGGAGCCCCGCTTTGGCCGAGGCGTCTTTGGATCCAGAGAAGCGGCTGGGGACCCCAGAGCCCTGGCCCTTATCTGAGTCTGATTTATATTTCAGGAGATACCGGGGAGGACTTCCTGGCTTCTGCTGGTACCAGTATATCCAGTAATCACTAATAGGATAGGAACCAGTACCACTTAGGATGCAGGTGAGTCTGACTGTGGCTCCCAGAGATGCAGAGACATAGGGCGGCTGGGTCAGGACCGTCTGGGAGAGGGACCCTGCAGATACAAACGCTTGTCAGTGAGGGGCAGGGACCAGGGGCAGGTTCCCAGGAGACCCAGCAGGAAGGGAAGGAGCCTGGGCCCAGGCCTGGCCCTACCTGTGCAGTGAGAGAGGAGCGCCAGGAGCAGAGGAGTCCAGGCCATGGTGCTCACAGCCCTGAGCCCACAGTGGGGCTGGGCTGCCCAGGCCTCCTTTTCTCCCCCGCCCTCTGCCAGAGGAGGGGCTGCCATGCAAATGAGGGTCCCTCCAGGGACTGCCCAGCCCCTCCCTGGGCCCTGGAGCTGCAACTCAGGTCACATCGCAGACTGAGAGGCAGGGAGGTGGGCTCAGCCCTTGGGGGGCCCTGGGAGGAAGCACCAGCTGATTCACCACATCACTGAGCACAAGGCCCAGCCCCAGGCCCAGGCTCCTATGAGTTAAGGTCCTTAATGTGTAGCTGCCTTAGACCACAGGGCAGTCCCAGAGCGACCCTGCTGCTGGCAGCACACACCTGTCCTTGGCCCAAAGCCCTGAGAGCCCAGCTGGACCTGCAGCTCAGAGGGGACTGTCTGTGGCCACACTCCCTGCCCTGGTCCCGGGTCCTGTGCCCTGATGCCTGGAGCGCTCCCTGCAGCCTCCCTCCCAGGAGGAGGCCCGCCTGTGGGAGGCGCCATCAGGTCCACCAAGGACAGATGGATGTGGCTTCCCCTCCAGTGAAGATGGTGCACAAGTGAGTGCACAGGGACCCTCCTGTCCCACGTCACAGCCCAGTGACCCCTCCCTCTGCTGACCGGGACTCAGAGGGCTGCTCAGGGCATTTCCTGGGAACACACTCAGGACCAAGGTCCAAGGAGGACGTCTCTCCAGACCGTCCACGCCATGAGGGGCACGTGCAGGCTCACAGACGGACCCATAAGCATCATGGCGTTTGCAGGCCTCCCGTGGGCCAGTGGGAGGAGCCACAGCTCATTCATTCAGGAATTGACTTTCGTCACGTGTGTGGTGATCTGCATACCTGTGTCCTGTGTTTCTTGTTGGGATTCTCTCAGGTGTTGACATTGGTTTATATTTTAAAAAAAGAACGTTACCTCCTGTGCTTTCTGACTCCGTGTCCTGTTTTTTGACAAATGGTAGATTGTGCTCTGTGTGCAGATTGGATATGTTTGGACAGTGAATGTATAATAGAAACCCTCACATCCTTACTGAATGGAATCCACAGCGGGAACTTGTTATTTTTCTCTGAATCCTCGTGAAGAATGAACTCTGACCTAAGACCTGAGGATGCCAAGGCAGAGAGGAGGGTAGGGAGGCAGCAGCAGAGAAGGGAGGAGGGCAGGGAGGGGGGACTGAGAGTCTGTGCTGGTTGGGACCTACCTTCTGTGGTTTGTTCAGAGAAGGAGGAGGCTGTGTCCATGACCAGGGGGAACACGAACATGTCACATGTGACTGGTCAGGAGTCACACAGGGTCACACACGTGACAGGAATGTGTGGAGAGCATGGCTGTCTGGGGGACCCTGTGTGGGTGCAGACACAGTGTGTGAGATGACAGCAAACACACGCTGGTCTCGGCCCCTGGCTCCGGCACAGGCTCCTGAGACCTTCGTCACTCCTTAAGGTGCGAGCGGGGCTGTGGCTGATGAGGGGGTGCTGGGCAGGCTCCTGGGTGAGGAGGGGCCACAGGAGAGGCCGGGAGGATGAGAAGCTGGGGAGCCCCTCACCTGCGCCCCATTCCATTAAAGGGGAGAGGGCTCAAGTGCAGTTAGCAAATTCACTGAATCCATGACAGGAATTATGGGAACCATAAATGATATCCAAGGAGTTTTGTGAATACTGGGACCGCCCAGCTGTGATTGGCACCTGACCTGCGGGCATCAGGGGGACTGGCCCTTTAACTGCGGGTCTGACACCCTCTCTGGGCAGATGGGTGAGCACTGAGTGCTGTTGGGGGACATCAGCTGGTGTCAGAGAACTGCTGTCGGGGAGACACTCCCCACACATTGGGGCCCAGAAGGGCCAGGAGGGAAGAGCTCTGGGGGAGCAGCAGACAGCACACACAGGAGGGAGGAGCTGAGACTCTGACCCAGAAATGTTCCCTCTTAGAATTCCCCGACACGGGGTGGTGGGCGGGGCTCCTGAGCTCCCGTGTGCTCCTGGGACGCCTGTGCTGCTGCTCCACCGAGTGTGACCTCCCTCCTCCCGGGACACAGGTCCCTGCAGAGGAGCTGCCGACAGAGGCCCCCAGACGCTCCTCGCTGAAGGAGGCTCAGAGCCACCGCCTTGGGGCCAGCAGTTTTGGTCTCACTTCCTCGTCCTCTGAGACACTGTGGATAATAGTAGCTGCCCCCACTGCCAATATCTGCATTGCAGTAATAGTCAGCCTCGTCCTCAGGCTGCAGCCCCGAGATGGTCAGGTGGGCGGCATTGGAGGAGCTGTCGATGGAGCCAGAGAACCGATCTGGGACCCCCGAGGGTCTTTTGTTATCTTCATAGATCAGCAGGGTGGGGGCACTGCCCAGGCGCTGCTGGTACCAGTGCACATATCTGCTTCCAATGTTGCCGCTGCTGCGGGTGCAGGAGATGACGACATTCTGACCCGGAGACCCCGACACGGAGGGGGGCTGAGTCAGCACAAACTGGGCCCAGGACCCTGCAAGGAGGGGGGACACAGGCATCAGAGGGGCCGGTACAGACCCGGGCCCAGGGAGGGAGACCAGGCCATGCTCCCAGGGGACACACCTGTGCAGTGAGCCAGGAGGGCCAGGAGGAGGGGAGCCGGCTCCATGGTGGACGCGCCCCACACTCTGCTTCCTGAGCCCACAGCCAGGCCTGAGCCCGCACCTTCTTATAGGCCTGACCCCGAGGGGAGGCCCATGCAAATCCCCCCTTCCCCCGCCCTGTCTGCAGCTGCTGAGGCTCTTCCTTCATACGTGGCCTTCTTTCCACCAGAAAAGTGCCTTGAGATGGGACGTCATTGCCACAGAAGACCTGCCTGAGGCTGGGGGTGAGGCAGGGAGGGGCACAGGTGAGCAGCAGGGAGCACCCATCAGGGGCTTCAACCACAGCATCCCCTGGGGAACCAGGGCGCATGGCAGACCTTTGAGAGGGAAAGAGGAGCCTGAGGAGGAGAGGGGTGCAGGCCAGGCTCCCACCCTGGGCCCAGAGTGTCCTGGGGCAGCTATTTCCCCCCCAAAACCCCTGCTGGCAGCCATGCCAATAACGGGATGGACACGGAGGTCTGGGCCCAAATCCTTGTGGCCGTACCTCTCACTGCGCTAGGATCGGGGACCTGGACTCCATCTGTGGGTGGAGGGGGCACACAGGTATCCCCCGGTCCCCTGGGAGCCGTATGAGAGGGGCATGGATGTGGGCTCACCGCTTGGGAGGCCTTGGGAGGAAGCACCTGCTGATCCACAACATCACTGAGCAAAGGGCCCAGCCACAGCCCCAGGCTCCTATGAGTTAAGGTCCTTAATGTGCAGCTGCATTAGGACCACAGGGCGGTCCCACAGAGCCCCCTGCTGGTTGCAGCACACACCTGCACTTGGCCTAAAGCCCTGAGACAACAGCTGGACCTACAGCTCAGAGAGGCCACACACCCTGTCTGTGGCCACACACCCTACCCGGGTCCCAGGTCCTGTGCCCTGATGCCTGGAGCGCTCCCTGCAGCCTCCCTCCCATGAGGAGTCCCGCCTGTGGGAGGCGCCATCAGGTCCACCAAGGACACATGGATGTGGCTTCCCCTCCAGTGAAGATGGTGCACAAGTGAGTGCACAGGGACCCTCCTGTCCCACGTCACAGCCCAGGGACCCCTCCCTCTGGTGACCGGGACTCAAAGGGCTGCTCAGGGCGTTTCCCGGGAGCACACTCAGGACCAAGGTCCACGGAGGACGTTTCTCCACACCTTCCACGCCATGAGGGGCACGTGCAGGCTCACAGAGATCTGATGGGACGGACCCATAAGCATTATGGCGTTTGCAGGCCTCCCGCTGCCCAGTGGGAGGAGTCATAGCTCATTCATTCAGGAACTGACTTTTATCACGTGTCTGGTGATCTGCATAGCTGTGTTCTGTGTTTCTTGTTGGGATTCTCTCTGGTGTTGACAATGGTTTATATTTAAAAAAAGATCACGTTACCTCCTGTTATTTTGACTCCATGTCCTGTTTTTTGACAAATGGTAGATTGTCCTCTGTGTGCAGATTGGGTATGTTTGGACAGGTGAATGTAGAAACCCTCACATCCTCACTGAATGGAATCCACAGCGGGAACTTGTTATTTTTCTCTGAATCCTCGTGAAGAATGAACTCTGACATAAGACCTGAGGATGCCAAGGGAGAGAGGAGGGGAGGGAGGCAGCAGCAGAGGAGGGAGGAGGGCAGGGAGGGGGGACTGAGAGTCTGTGCTGGCTGGGACCCACCTTCTGTGGTTTGTTCAGAGAAGGAGGAGGCTGTGCCCATGACCAGGGGGAACACGAACACATCACATGTGACTGGTCAGGAGTCACACAGGGTCACACACGTGACAGGAATGTGTGGAGAGCATGGCTGTCTGGGGGACCCTGTGTGCGTGCAGACACAGTGTGTGAGATGACAGGAAACACGCTGGTCTCGGCCCCTGGCTCCAGCACAGGCTCCTGAGACCTTTGTCACTCCTTGGGGGGCGGGCTGGCCTGTGGCTGATCAGGGGGCGCTGGGCGTGCTCCTGGGTGAGGACGGGCCATGGGAGAGGCTGGGAGGATGAGAAGCTGGGGAGCCCCTCACCTGCACCCCGTTCCATTAAAGTAAGAGGGCTCAGGTGCAGTTAGCAAATTCATAGAATGCAGGAAGGGAATTATGGGAACCATAATTGATATCCAAGGAATTTTGTGAATACTGGGACCTCCCAGCTGTGATTGGCATCTGACCTGCGGGCATCAGGGGGACTGGCCCTTTAACTGTGGGTCTGACACCCTCTCTGGGCAGATGGGGTGAGCACTGAGTGCTGTTGGGGGACATCAGCTGGTGTCAGAGAACTGCTGTCGGGGAGACACTCCCCACACATTGGGGCCCAGAAGGGCCAGGAGGGAAGAGCTCTGGGGGAGCAGCAGACAGCACACACAGGAGGGAGGAGCTGAGACTCTGACCCAGAAATGTTCCTTCTTAGAATCCCCGACACGGGGTGGGGGGCGGGGCTCCATGACCGCCCGTGTGCTCCTGGGATGCCTGTGCTGCTGCTCCATCAAGTGTGACCTCCCTCCTCCCGGGACACAGGTCCCTGCAGAGGAGCCACCGACAGAGGCCCCCAGACGCTCCTCGCTGAAGGAGGCTCAGAGCCACCGCCTCGGGGCCAGAGGTTTTTGTCTCACTTCCTTGTCCTCTGAGACACTGTGGGTAATAGTAGTTGCTCGCATCGCCCAGATCTGCATTGCAGTAATAGTCAGCCTCATCCTCAGGCTGCAGCCCTGTGATGGTCAGGAGCCCGGCATTGGCCGAGGCGTCTTTGGATCCAGTGAAGCGGCTGGGGACCCCGGAGCCCTGGTGCTTATCTGAGTCTGATTTAAATCTTAGAAGATACTGAGGACGGCTCCCTGGCTTCTGCTGGTACCAGTATATGCTATAGCTGCCAACACTGAAGCCGCTGCTCAAGGTGCAGGTGAGTCTGACTGTGGCTCCCGGAGAGGCAGAGAGGGAGGGCGGCTGGGTCAGCACAGCCTGGGAGAGGGACCCTGCAGACACAGACACTTGTCAGTGAGGGGCAGGGACCAGGGGCAGGTCCCCAGGAGACCGAGCAGGAAGGGAAGGAGCCTGGGCACAGGCCTGGCCCTACCTGTGCAGTGAGAGAGGAGCGCCAGGAGCAGAGGAGTCCAGGCCATGGTGCTCACAGCCCTGAGCCCACAGTGGGGCTGGGCTGCCCAGGCCTCCTTTTCTCCCCCGCCCTCTGCCAGGGCAGGTGCTGCCATGCAAATGGGGGTCCCTCCAGGGACTGCCCAGCCCCTCCCTGGGCCCTGGGGCTGCAGCTCAGCTCATACCCCAGACTGAGGGGCATGGAGGTGGGCTCCCCCCTTAGGGAGCCCTGGGAGAAAGCACCTGCTGAAACACCACATCACTGAGCACAGGGCCCAGCCTCAGTCCCACCTCCTAGTAGTTAAGGTTCTCAATGTGCAGCTCCATTGGGACCATAGGGCGATCCCACAGCGCCCCCTGTTGCTGGCAGCACACACCTGCCCTTGGCCCAAAGCCCTGAGAGCCCAGCTGGACCTGCAGCTCAGAGGGGACTGTCTGTGGCCACACACCCTGCCCGGGTCCCAGGTCCTGTGCCCTGATGCCTGGAGCGCTCCCTGCAGCCTCCCTCCCAGGAGGAGTCCCGCCTGTGGGAGGCGCCATCAGGTCCACCAACGACACATGGATGTGGCTTCCCCTCCAGTGAAGATGGTGCACAAGTGAGTGCACAGGGACCCTCCTGTCCCACGTCACAGCCCAGGGACCCCTCCCTCTGGTGACCGGGACTCAGAGGGCTGCTCAGGGCGTTTCCCGGGAACACACTCAGGACCAAGGTCCAAGGAGGACCTCTCACCAGACCTTCCACGCCATGAGGGGCACGTGCAGGCTCACAGAGATCTGATGGGACGGACCCATAAGCATTATGGCGTTTGCAGGCCTCCCGCTGCCCAGTGGGAGGAGTCATAGCTCATTCATTCAGGAATTGACTTTTATCACGTGTGTGGTGATCTTCATAGCTGTGTTCTGTGTTTCTTGTTGGGATATTCTCAGGTGTCCGATAAGTTTTTTTATTGTTGTTGTTTATAGATATAAAAAGGTAATATGCTAATTAGCCTGACACCGTAACAGACAAGTCCAGGCACAAGGAGGCCTCCTGGGCTGTGAGTTGAAGAGCGGACTCGGACAGGGGCCTGGTAATGCTCCAGCCGCGGCGCACCAGCTGTCCCCCCTCTGCCCGTGAGCTCCAGAGGAAACACCTGTTTTCACCGCTCATTGGCTCAGCTCCCGGTACTCCTCTCACAGCGCTCTTGGTAACTAGGGTGGGAAGAATCCAAGAAGGTGATCTAAGCTTATTCCCCGTACCTCCTGGAGAAACAAACGAAGGACAGCTGCTGCTAAAGGGGGTAAGAAATGTCACATCCTGCCCTAGTTGGTTTGGCTCAGAGGATAGAGCCTCAGCCTGCCGACCACAGGACCTGGTTTGATTCTGATCAAGGTCATGTACCTATGCTGCAGGCTCCTCCCTGGCCGGAGGTCCAGATCCGGGCTCTTGCAGGAGGCTACCAATCAAAGTGTCCCTCTCACATTCATATTTCCCTCTGTCTTGCCCTCTCTCTTCCATGCTTTCTAAAAACCAATGGAAACATATCCTCTAGTAAGAATAATAAAAAATAAAGAAAGAAGACCATATACTACAAAAGAGACATGTAGCAAAAGCCTGAAGAAAGTGGTCATTTCACCACGGTGAAGGGACCGGAGTCCGTGTGCATGGGAACACCTGGGTAGCTGTGGCCGCTGCAGTGGGGTGATGGGGTGACGCCTACCCGCCAGTCACCACACACAGCGGGGGACCAGCCTGCGGTGGGGCTCGTTGCCCACAGGGAGCAGGGCAAACTGTCAGGTGGTCATCCCTGAGAGCTCCTGGATTGGAGAGGGTGCAGGCTATGCTCAGGGAACACCCCTCCCCATGCACGAATTTCATGCACCAGGCTTCTAGGATTTTAAATAAAACTTTGCCTGCCTGTACGATCTGACTCATTATCCTATTTTGTGACAAATGTGAGTTTGTGCTGTGTGTGCACACTTCGGGACCGTCTGGGCATTGAACGCAGAAACCCTCACATCCTCACTGAATGGAATCCTCAGCAGGAACTTGTCACTTTCCCCTGAAACTCTCATGTGAGGATGAGCCCTGAACAAGGACATGAGGAGCCCGAGGGAGGGAGAGAGGAGCGGAGGGGGCAGCACCAGTGGAGGGAGGGGACAAGGAGGGGTGACTGAGAGTCTGTGCTGCTTGGGACCAACGTTCTGTGATTTGTTCCGAGAAAGAGGAGGCTGTGTCCATGACTAGGGGGAACACGCACATATCACATGTGACGGGTCAGGAGTCACACAGGGTCAACACGTGACAGGAATGTGTGGAGAGCATGGCTGTCTGGGGGACCCTGTGTGGGTGCAGACACAGTGTGTGAGATGACAGCAAACACACGCTGGTCTCGGTCCCTGGCCCCAGCACAGGCTCCTGAGACCCTTGTCACTCAATGGGGGGCGGGCGGGACTGTGGCTGATGAGGGGGCTCTGGGCTGGCTCCTGGGTGAGGAAAGTCCACGGGAGACGCCAGGAGGACAAGAAGCTGGGGAGCCCCTCACCTGCACCCCAGTCCATTAAAGGGGAGAGGGCTCAGGTGCAGTTAGCAAATTCATGGAACCCACGAAAGGAATTATGGGAACCATAATTGATATCCATGTAGTTCAGTGAATCCTGGGACATCCTGCCTGTGATTGGCAGCTGACCTGAGGGCAACAGGGCGACTGGCCCTTTAACTGCGGGTCTGACACCCTCTCTGGGCAGATGGGGTGAGCACTGAGTGCTGTTGGGGGGCATCAGCTGGGGTCAGAGAACTGCTGCCGGGGAGACACTCCCCACACATTAGGGCCCAGAAGGGCCAGGAGGGAAGAGCTCTAGGGGAGCAGCAGACAGCACACACAGGAGGGAGGAGCTGAGACTCTGACCCAGAAATGTTCCCTCTTAGAATCCCCCAACACGGTATGGTGGACGGGGCTCCATGACCGCCCGTGTGCTCCTGGGACGCCTGTGCTGCTGCTCCATCGAGTGTGACCTCCCTCCTCCCGGGACACAGGTCCCTGCAGAGGAGCCACCGACAGAGGCCCCCAGACGCTCCTCGCTGAAGGGAGGCTCAGAGCCAGGGCCTCAGGGCCAGAGTTTTGGTCTCAGTTCCTTGTCCTCTGAGACACTGTGGGTGACGGTAGTTGCTCCCACTGACAACATCCGTAGCGCAGTAATAGTCAGCCTCATCCTCAGGCTGGCAGCCCCGAGATGGTCAGGATTCGGCATTGGCCGAGGCGTCTTTGGATCCAGAGAAGCGGCTGGGGACCCCGGAGCCCTGGTGCTTATCTGAGTCTGATTTAAATCTTAGGAGATACCTAGGATGGCTCCCGGCTTCTGCTGGTACCAGTATATCCTGTAGCTGCCAACACTGAAGCGCTGCTCATGGTGCAGGTGAGTCTGACTGTGGCTCCCGGAGAGGCAGAGACGGAGGGCGGCTGTGTCAGCACAGACTGGAAGAGGGACCCTGCAGACACAGACACTGGTCAGTGAAGGGCAGGGACCAGGGGCAGGTTCCCAGGAGACCGAGCAGGAAGGGAAGGAGCCTGGGCACAGGCCTGGCCCTACCTGTGCAGTGAGAGAGGAGCGCCAGGAGCAGAGGAGTCCAGGCCATGGTGCTCACAGCCCTGAGCCCACAGTGGGGCTGGGCTGCCCAGGCCTCCTTTTCTCCCCCGCCCTCTGCCAGAGGAGGGGCTGCCATGCAAATGGGGGTCCCTCCAGGGACTGCCCAGCCCCTCCCTGGGCCCTGGGTCTGCAGCTCAGTTGACACCCCACACTGAGGGGCATGGAGGTGGGCTCAGCCCTTGGAAGGTCCTGGGAGGAAGCACCTGCTGAGACACCACATCACTGAGCACAGGGCCAAGCCTCAGGCCCAGCCTCCTATTAGTTAAGGGTCCTTAATGTGCAGCTGCATTAGGGCCACATAGCGATCCCACAGCGCCCCCTGCTGCTGGTAGCACACACCTGCCCTTGCCCTGAAGCCCTGAGAGTCCAGCTGAACCTGCAGCTCAGAGGGGACTGTCTGTGGCCACACACCCTGCCCGGGTCCCGGGTCCTTTGCCTGATGCCTGGAGCGCTCCCTGCAGCCTCCCTCCCAGGAGGAGTCCCGCCTGTGGGAGGCGCCATCAGGTCCACCAAGGACAGATGGATGTGGCTTCCCCTCCAGTTAAGATGGTGCACAAGTGAGTGCACAGGGACCCTCCTGTCCCACGTCACAGCCCAGGGACCCCTCCCTCTGGTGACCGGGCCTCAGAGGGCTGCTCAGGGTGTTTCCCAGGAGCACACTCAGGATCAAGGTCCAAGGAGGACGTCTCTCCAGACCGTCCACGCCATGAGGGGCACGTGCAGGCTCACAGAGATCTGATGGGACGGACCCATAAGCATCATGGCGTTTGCGGGCCTCCCGTGGGCCAGTGGGAGGAGTCACAGCTCATTCATCCAGGAATTGACTCTCATCACGTGTGTGGTGATCTGCATAGCTGTGTCATGTGTTTCTTGTTGCGATTTTCTCAGGTGTTGACATTTGTTTATATTTTACTCAAAACTTTACCTCCTGTGCTTTCTGACTCATCCTATTTTAGTGAAAAGTGGGAGAATTTGCTTTGTGTAGACACCCTTTCTGTCTGGACAGGTGAATACAGACACCATCACATCCTCACTGAATGGAAACCACAGCGGGAACTTGTCACTTTTCTCTAAAGCTCTCTTGAAGGATGAGCCCTGACCTAGGACGTGAGGAGCCCAAGGCTGAGAGGAGGGGAGGGAGGCTGGGAAGGGGGACTGAGTGTCTCTGCAGGTTGGGACCCGCCTTCTGTGATTTATTCAGAAAAGGAGGAGGCTGTGTCCATGACCAGGGGAACATGAACATGTCACATGTGATGGGTCAGGAGTCACACAGGGTCACACACGTGACAGGAATGTGTGGGGACCATGGCTGTGTGGGGAACCTTTATGGGTGCAGACACAGTGTGTGAGATGACAGCAAACACACACTGGTCTCA
Source organism: Pipistrellus pipistrellus (assembly GCA_903992545.1). NCBI lineage: Eukaryota > Metazoa > Chordata > Mammalia > Chiroptera > Vespertilionidae > Pipistrellus > Pipistrellus pipistrellus. The sequence continues at coordinate 1,485,507 of LR862375.1, forward strand.
GGACCTGGCCCCAGCACAGGCTCCTGAGACTCTTGTCACTCCCTGGGGGATGGGCAGGCCTGTGGCCGATGAGGGGGTGCTGGGCAGGCTCCCTTTACTGACACCGAAGGTCAAACAGTCATCACCTCTGGGCCCAGGGGTTTTGGTCTCACTTCCTCGTCCTCTCAGACACTGTGGGTAACGGTAGCTGCTCCCACTCCAATGGTATGTAGCACAGTAATAGTCAGCCTCATCCTCAGCCTGCAGCCCCGAGATGGTCAGGAGCCCCGCATTGGCCGAGGCGTCTTTGGATCCAGAGAAGCGGCTGGGGACTCCGGAACCTTGGTCCTTGTCTGAGTCTGAGTAGAATGACAGGAGATACCGGGGAGGGCTCCCTGGCTTCTGCTGGTACCAGTATATAGCATAGTCGCCAACATTGAAGCCGCTGCTCAGGGTGCAGGTGAGTCTGGCCGTGGCTTCCGGAGATGCAGAGAGGAAGGGCGGCTGGGTCAGCACAGGCTGGGAGAGGGACCCTGCATACACAGACACTTGTCAGTGAGGGGCAGGGACCAGGGGCAGGTTCCCAGGAGACCAAGCACGAAGTGAAGGAGCCTTGGCCCAGGCCTGGCCCTACCTGTGCAGTGAGAGAGGAGCGCCAGGAGCAGAGGAGTCCAGGCCATGGTGCTCACAGCCCTGAGCCCACAGTGGGGCTGGGCTGCCCAGGCCTCCTTTTCTCCCCCGCCCTCTGCCAGGGCAGGGGCTGCCATGCAAATGAGGGTCCCTCCAGGGATTGCCCAGCCACTCACTGGGCCCAGGGTCTGCAGCTTAGTTCACACCCCAGACTGAGGGGCAGGGAGGTGGGCTCAGCCCTTGGGGGGCCCTGGGAGGAAGCACCTGCTGAGACACCACGTCACTGAGCACAGGGCACAGCCACAGACCTAGGCTCCTATGAGTTAAGGGTCCTTAATGTGCTGCTGCATTGGGACCACAGGGCAATCCCACAGCGCCCTCTCCTTGTGGCAGCACATACCTGCACTTAGCCAAAATCCTGAGAGTCCAGCTGGACCTGCAGCTCAGAGGGGACTGTCTGTGGCCACACACCCTGCCCGGGTCCCGGGTCCTGTGCCCTGATGCCTGGAGCGCTCCCTGCAGCCTCACTCCAGGAGGAGTCCCGCCTGTGGGAGGCGCCATCAGGTCCACCAAGGACAGATGGATGTGGCTTCCCCTCCAGTGAAGATGGTGCACAAGTGAGTGCACAGGACCCTCCTGTCCCACGTCACAGCCCAGGAACCCCTCCCTCTGGTGACCGGGACTCAGAGGGCTGCTCAGGGCGTTTCCCGGGAGCACACTCAGGACCAAGGTCCAAGGAGGACCTCTCCCCAGACCTTCCACGCCATGAGGGGCACGTGCAGGCTCACAGAGATCTGATGGGACGGAGCCATAAGCATCATGGCGTTTGCAGGCCTCCCGTGGGCCAGTGGGAGGAGCCACAGCTCATTTATTGAGGAATTGACTTTTATCCGCATAGCTGTGCCCTGTGTTTCTTGTTGGGATTTTCTCAGGTGTTGACATTTGTTTATATTTTAAATAAAACTTTAGCTCCTGCACTATCTGACTCGGTGCCCTATTTTGTGACACTTGGGAGATTGCGATGTGTGTGCGGATTCAAGGAAATGGGGGCTGGTGATGGGATGTCATCTGAGTGTGGACGGGGAGCTGGCCGTGGTGCTGATGGAGCTAAGGAGGCACAGGGTGTCCTGTGTGTGGCGCTGGGAGGGGATGGGTGACCTGTGGGAGCAGCAAAAAGGGCTGACCGGCCCGTGTGCCCTCAACTCCCTTTTAACCTCTTCCTGCCCCGGGGTCACCGTGTTGGCCCCGTGTCAGTCACACAGACACCTCACGCCCTTCATTTTCCTTCATGAATCTCCCTCACCCCAACCCCTGGCAATTTTGTTGGACTTGGTGTTCAACAATTGATATTAATTGTTGTTGTTCCCACGATAGAGCTTAGGCTGTATGAGTGTCATGTGACATTAGGTCACCTGACAGACTGTACAATCTTTGAAATCTGAGCAGACAGTGGATTGTCTGCCGTGTGATCGGCAGGTCGTGTGCCCGTGGAGGGCGTCCTGTCTCCCATCCTCACTGATGGCCCCTCACACGCCTGCCCCTCCTGTCTGCTCTCTGGGACGAACACAGGGATTCAAACATCAAAGGCCTGGTCCTGGGCTCATTCATCTTTTATGTCATGCTTATTACCTCCTCCCGAGAGATAAAGGAGGATGGAGCAGGAACACGGATGAGCACTGGGGAAATTGTAACTATTAAGTGAGCTCTTAGTTCAGCCAGGAATGGTGCCCCACTCTGGTTGAGAGGAGATTGCACCTGACTGTTGCATGTGACTGGGTTCAGGCTCTCTGAGCTCAGGTGAGTTTGTTTGGTCTCACAGGTGGGCGCACAAAGCACAGGGGGAGGCCACATCTAGTCTCCCTCCAGCTGATGGGCATGAACAGGCTTAAAGTACAATGGCTGCCTAAAAGCTGAGAGCATGTGCTCTGGACAACGTGTTTCTCAAACTGGGGTGATTTGGCACCCCCAAGGGCTCTTTGGAAACATCAAGGGGTGTTTTCCTGGGTGAGAGCCTAGAGAAGAGGGTGCTGCTGCCTCTCCCGTGTGGAGCCCAGAGGAAGCTTCCAGAAGTCCCACATGGGCAGAGCAGCCCCCTCCCAGGCCTCGCCCCCACCCATTGTCAGAAGTGCCCAGGTCCATCTGCCCCCAGGAGTGACTGCACAGGACACAGGGCGCCATCACTCAGGTCAGGGGGAGAGTGAATGACACAGAGAGACTTAGAGCCTCCATCTCAGCACAGGCCTTCCAGCAGGAGGCAGCAGAGAGCGCCGCCTGGTGGGGAGATGCAGGCAGCCCAAGGTGGAGGCTCTGCTGGGGTTTTTTGTTTGTTTGTTTGTCTGTTTGTTTTTTTAAATATATTTTATTGATTTCTTACAGAGAGGAAGGGAGAGAGATAGAGAGATAGAAACGTCGATGAGAGAGAAACATCGACCAGCTGCCTCTTGCTCACCCCCTACCAAGGATGTGCCCGCAACCAATGTACATGCCCTTGACCAGAATCCAACCTGGGACCTTTCAGTCCACAGATAGAAGCTCTACCGCTGAGCCAAACCGGTTTTGGCGGCTCTGCGTGTTTTTGTCTCACTTCCCCATAGGCCTGAATCACTGTGAGATAATTGCTATTATAATAGGACTGACAGTAGTAGTCGGCCTCGTCCTTGGGCTGCAGCCCCGAGATGGTCAGGTGGGCGGCATTGGAGGAGCTGTCGGTGGAGCCAGAGAACCGATCTGGGACCCCGGAGGGTCTTTTGTCAAATTCATAGATCAGCAGGGAGGGGGCACTGCCCGGGCGCTGCTGGTACCAGTACACATAGTTGCTTCTAATGTTGCCGCTGCTGCGGGTGCAGGAGATGACGACCTTCTGACCCGGAGACCCCGACACGGAGGGGGGCTGAGTCAGCACAAACTGGGCCCAGGACCCTGCAAGGAGGGGGGACACAGGCATCAGAGGGGCCAGCGCAGACCCGGGCCCAGGGAGGGAGGCCAGGGGAAGCTCCCAGGGGACACACCTGTGCAGTGAGCCAGGAGGGCGAGGAGAAGGGGAGCCAGCTCCATGGTGGACACACCCCACACTCTGCTTCCTGAGCCCACAGCCAGGCCTGAGCCCTCACCTTCTTATAGGCCTGACCCCAAGCGGAGGCCCCATGCAAATCCTCCCCACAGCCCTCTGTCCCAGCTGCTCAGGCTCCTCCTTCACACGTGGCCTTGGTTCCACCAGAGAAGACACTGGAGAGGGGACCTCATTGCCTCAGAAGACCTGCCTGAGGCTGGGGGCGGGGCGGGGAGGGGCACAGGTGAGCAATAGGGAGCAGACAGCAGGGGCTTCCACCACAGCGCCCCCTGGGGACACAGGGCGCATGGCAGTCAGCCCTTGGAGAGGGAAAAAGGAGCCTGAGGAGGAGAGGGGTGCAGGCCAGGCACCGACCAGGGGCCAAGGGTGGCGTGGAGCAGCCCTGCCCCCTACCCCTTGGTAGCCGTGCCGACTAACGGGCTGGACACGGAGGTCTGGCCACACATCCCTCTGGGCGCACCTCTCCCTGCGTAGGGATCGGGGGCCTGGGCTCCGTCTGTGGGTGGAGGGGACACACAGCTGTCCCCTGTGCCCTGGGAGCCGCCTGGGAGGGGCAGCACCTGGGCAAGCGCCTGTGGGAAGGCGGGAGCAGGCGCTTGTGCTCAGGAGGCTCTGGGCCAGCACCTCCCTCTGTGAGCACAGAGCCCAGGCCCCGCTCGGCGGTGCCCTCACCGTCCCCAATGGGTCCTCCCTCAGACCTGCATGGCGCCCGGCTCCTGCCTCCCCGGCCCCGGCCCGGCTCTGGCCTTCTCCATGGCTCTGACATTGTCCTCTGACCGGGCCGCGGGCTGATACAGGGACTGACAACCAGTGTGACCGGTGCTGGGCCACCGCCAATGGGACCCAGACCGGAGTGTGTGGGTGTGTGGATGCTCCCCGAGGACATTCTCCCACGGGTTGTTAGGGAGCGTGGAAGGGAGAGGGAGAGACAAAGAGAAACATCGATGGGAGAGAAATGTACCAACTGGTTGCCTCCTGCACTTGCCCCAACCAGGACCGGGCTCAAGGAGGGGCCTGCAATGGAGGGACATGACCTTGACGGGAATCGAACCCAGGACCCTTCAATCCACAAGATCTGTCCACTGAGCCACGAGGGACTAATGTGACTAATAATATACATTTAATGTGGTGTGGACACTGACACCCCATAGGGGAATATTCAATCCATGCAGAAGAAGCAAATGAATCGATGCTGGGAAGTGAGCTGTGGCCTGAGAAAGCCTCCATTTAGGAGGGACAGGGAGTGAAAAGAGCAGGTTATTCGAGGCAACCTCTGCTTTCTTTTTTTGTTTTTATATTAAATATTTCTTAATTTTTCAATTACAGGTGGAACTTGGCACTGTTCCCTGAATCGCTCCCGTGGGGACGGAGCTCAGAGCTGAGGAGCCCAAGGGAGGGAGGGAGGAGGGTAGGGAGGCAGCAGCAGAGGAGGGAGGAGGGCTGGGAGGGGTGACCAAGAGTCTGTCCTGGTTGGGATCACCTTCTGTGGTTTGTTCAGAGAAGGAGGAGGCTCTGTCCATGACCAAGGGGAACACGAACATGTCACATGGGACGGGTCAGGAGTCACACAGGGTCACACATGTGACAGGAATGTGTGGGGAGCATGGTTGTCTGGGGGACCATGTGTGGGTGCAGACACAGTGTGTGAGATGACAGGAAACACACCCTGGTCTCAGCCCCTGACTCCGGCACAGGCTCCTGAGACCCTTGTCACTCCGGGGAACGGGCGGGCCTGTGGCTGATGAGAGGGCGCTGGGTGGACTTCCTTTGATTGACACCCAAGGGCAGACAGTCATCACCTCTGGGCCAGGGGTTTAGGTCTCACTTCTTCTTCCTCTGAGGCACTGTGGGAAACCGAAGCTGCTTCCACTGCCATGGTATGTAGCACAGCAATAGTCAGCCTCGTCCTCAGGCTGCAGCCCCGAGATGGTCAGGAGCCCCGCATTGGCAGAGGCGTCTTTGGATCCAGAGAAGTGACTGGGGACTCCGGAACCCTGGTGTTTATTGGAGTCTGAGGAGTAGTACAGGAGATACCGGGGAGGGTTCCCTGGCTTCTGCTGGTACCAGTATATCCTGTAGCTGCCAACACTGAAACCACTGCTCAGGGTGCAGGTGAGTCTGGCTGTGGCTCCAAGAGAGGCAGAGAGGGAGGGCGGCTGGGTGAGCACAGGCTGGGAGAGGGACCCTGCAGACACAGACACTTGTCAGTGAGGGGCAGGGACCAAGGGCAGGTTCCCAGGAGACCGAGCAGGATGGAAGGAGCCTGGGCCCAGGCCTGGCCCTACCTGTGCAGAGAGAGAGGAGCGCCAGGAGCAGAGGAGTCCAGGCCATGGTGCTCACAGCCCTGAGCCCACAGTGGGGCTGGGCTGCCCAGGCCTCCTTTTCTCCCCCGCCCTCTGCCAGAGGAGGGGCTGCCATGCAAATGGGGGTCCCTCCTGGGACTGCACAGCCCCTCCCTGGGTCCTGGGGCTGCAGCTCAGCTCACACCCCAGACTGAGGGGCATGGAGGTGGGCTCAGCCCTTGCGGGGCCCTGGGAGGAAGCACCTGCTGAGACACCACATCACTGAGCACAGGGCCCAGCCTTAGACTCTTATGAGTTAAGGTCCTTAATGTACAGCTGCATTAGGACCAAGGGCGGTCCCACAGCGCCCCCTGCTGGTTGAGGCACACACCTGTCCTTGGCCCAAAGCTCTGAGAGCCCAGCTGGACCTGCAGCTCAGAGGGGACTGTCTGTGGCCACACACCCTGCCCAGGTCCCGGGTCCTGTGCCCTGATGCCTAGAGCACTCCCTGCAGCCTCCCTCCAAGGAGGAGGCCCGCCTGTGGGAGGCGCCATCAGGTCCACCAAGGACAGATGGATGTGGTTTCCCATCCAGTGCAGATGGTGCACAAGTGAGTGCACAGGGACCCTCCTGTCCCACGTCACAGCCCAGGGACCCCTCCCTCTGGTTTCCGGGACTCGGAGGGCTGCTCAGGGCGTTTCCCGGGAACACACTCAGGACCAAGGTCCAAGGAGGACGTCTCACCAGACCTTCCAAGCCATGAGGGGCACGTGCAGGCTCACAGAGATCTGATGGACGGACCCATAAGCATCATGGCGTTTGCAGGTCTCCCGTGGGCTAGTGGGAAGAGCCACAGCTCATTCATTCAGGAATGGACTTTTATCCGCATAGCTGTGCCCTGTGTTTCTTGTTGGGATTTTCTCAGGTGTTGACATTTGTTTATATTCTAAATAAACTTTAGCTCCTGCACTATCTGACTCCGTGTCCTATTTTGTGACACTTGGGAGATTGCGATGTGTGTGCGGATTCAAGGAAATGGGGGCGGGTGATGGGCTGTCATCTGAGTGTGGACGGGGAGCTGGCCGTGGTGCTGATGGAGCTGAGGAGGGACAGGGTGTCCTGTGTGTGCCGCTGGGAGGGGTCGGGTGACGTGTGGGAGCAGCAAAAAGGCCTGACCGGCCCGTGTGCCCTCAGCTCCCTTTTAACCTCTTCCTGCCCCGGCGGCCCTGTGTCAGTCACACAGACACTTCACGCCCTTCATTTTCCTTCAGGAATCTCCCTCACCCCAACCCCTGGCAATTCTCTTGGACTTGGTGTTCAACAATTGATATTAATTGTTGCTGTTCCCACGGTAGAGCTTAGGCTGTATGAGTGTCATGTGACATTAGGTCACCTGACAGACTGTACAATCTTTGAAATCTGAGCAGACAGTAGATTGTCTGCCGTGTGATCGGCAGGTCATGTGCCCGTGGAGGGCGTCCTGTCACCCATCCTCACTGATGGCCCCTCACATGCCTGCCCCTCCTGTCTGCTCTCTGGGATGAACATGGGGATTCAAACATCGAAGGCCTGGTCCTGGGTTCATTCACCTTTTACGTCATGCTTATTACCTCCTCCCCAGAGATAAAGGAGGATGGTGCAGGAACACGGATGAGCACTGGGGAAATTGTAACTATTAAGTGAGCTCCTAGTCCAGCCAGGAATGGCGCCCCACTCTGGTTAAGAGGAGATTGCACCTGACTGTTGCGTGTGACTGGGTTTAGGCTCTCCGAGCTCAGGTGAGTTTGTTTGGTCTGCCAGGTGGGCACACAAAGCACACAGAGAGGCCACATCTAGTCTCCCTCCAGCTGATGGGCATGAACAGGCTTAAAGTACAATGGCTGCCTAAAAGCTGAGAGCATGTGCTTTGGATAACATGTTTCTCAAACTGGGGTGATTTGGCACCCCGGGGCTGTTTGGAGACGTCAGAGCGTGTTTCCTAGGTGAGAGCCTAGAGAAGAGGGTGCTGCTGCCTCTCCCGAGTGGAGCCCAGAAGAAGCTTCCAGAAGTCCCACATGGGCAGAGCAGCTCCCTCCCAGGCCTCGCCCCCACCCCATTGTCAGAAGTGCCCAGGCCCAGCTGCCCTGGAGAGTGACTGCAGAGGACACAGGGAGCCATCCCTCAGGTCAGGGGGACAATGAATGACACAGAGGGACTCAGAGCCTCCATCTCAGCACAGGCCTTCCAGCCAAAGGCAGCAGAGAGCGCCCCCTGGTGGGGCAGGTGAAGGCAGCCCCACCTTGGAGGCTCTGCGTGTTTTTGTCTCACTTCCCCATAGGCCTGAATCACTGTGTGCTTACTGCTACTATCATAGGACTCACAGTAGTAGTCGGCCTCGTCCTCGGGCTGCAGCCCCGAGATGCTCAGGTGGGCAGCATTGGAGGAGCTGTCGATGGAGCCAGAGAACCGATCTGGGACCCCCGAGGGTCTTTTGTTATCTTTATAGATCAGCAGGGTGGGGGCACTGCCCGGGCGCTGCTGGTACCAGTGCACATAGTAGTCCCCAATGTTGCCGCTGCTGCGGGTGCAGGAGATGACGACCTTCTGACCCGGAGACCCCGACACGGAGGGGGGCTGAGTCAGCACAAACTGGGCCCAGGACCCTGCAAGGAGGGGGGACACAGACATCAGAGGGGCCGGCACAGACCCGGGCCCAGGGAGGGAGGCCAGGGGAAGCTCCCAGGGGACACACCTGTGCAGTGAGCCAGGAGGGCGAGGAGGAGGGGAGCCGGCTCCATGGTTGACGCGCCCCACACTCTGCTTCCTGAGCCCACAGCCAGGCCTGAGCCCACACCTTCTTATAGGCCTGACCTCGAGGGGGAGGCCCCATGCAAATCCCCCCCACAACCTCCTGTCTGCAGCTGCTGAGACTCCTCCTTCACACTTGGCCTTGGTTCCACCTGAGAAGAGACTGGAGATGGGACCTCACTGCCTCAGACCTGCCTGAGGCTGGTGGGGGGTGGGGGGGGAAGGGGCACAGCTGAGCAGCAGGGAGCAGCCAGCAGGGACTTCCACCACAGCGCCCCCTGGGGACACAGGGCACATGGCAGTCAGCCCTTGGGGAGGGAAATGGGAGCCTGAGGAGGAGAGGGGTGCAGGCCAGGCACCCACGAGGGTCCAAGGGTGGCCTGGGGCTGCCCTGTCCTCCATCCCCTGGCAGCTGAGCCCATTAACGGGCTGGACACAGAGGTCTGGCCCCACATCCCTCTGGGCGCACCTCTCCCTGCGCAGGCATCGGGGACCTGGGCTCCGTCTGTGGGTGGAGGGGGCGCAAAGCTGTCCCCCTGTCCCCTGGGAGCCGCCTGGGAGGGACAGCGCTTCGACCAGCTCCTATGGGAAGGCGGGAGCAGGCACTTCTGCTCAGAAGGCTATGGGCCAGCACCTCCCTCTGTGAGCACAGAGCCCACTCCCCTCTCAGCAGTGCCCTCACCGTCCCCATGGGGGGCCTCCCTCAGCCCTGCATGGAGCCCGGCTACTCCTCCACGCCCCCGGCCCGGCTCTGGCCTTCTCCATGGCTCTGACGTTGTCCTCTGACCAGGCCGCGGGCTGATACAGGGATTGACACCCGGTGTGGCCGGTGCTGGGCCACCGCCAATGGGACCCAGACCGGAGTGTGGGGGTGTGTGGATGCTCCCCGAGGACATTCTCCCACGGGTTGTTAGGGAGCGTGAAAGGGAGAGGAGAGACAGAGAGAAGCATTGATGGGAGAGAAATGTACCAACTGGCTGCCTCCTGCACTTGGCCCGACCAGGACCCGGCTCAAGGAGGGGCCTGCAACAGAGGTGCATGCCCATGACCTGAATCGAACCCAGGACCCTTCATTCTGCAGGGTCTGTCCACTGAGCCCCACCGGCTAGGGACTAATGTGACTAATATTAATACATTTAATGTGGTGTGAACACTGACACCCCACAGTGGAGTGATTCAATCCCTAGAGAAGAAGCAAATGGATCAATGCTGAGAAGTGAGCTGTGGCCTGAGAACCCTCCATTTGGGAGGGACAGGGGTGGAAAGAGCAGGTTTTTCAAGGCAACGTTACCTCTGCTTTCTTTTCTTTTTTATTCTTTTCTTTTTTCTTTCTCTTTTTTACAGAAAGGAAGAGAGACGGATAGAGAATAAGAACATTTGATGAGAGAGATTCATCGATCAGCTGCCTCTTGCACACCCTCTACTTGGGATGTGCCGGAAACCATGGCACATGTCCTTGACCAGAATCGAGCCTGGGACCGTTCAGTCCGCAGGCCGACTTTCTATCCACTGAGCCAAACCGGCTTCAGCTCTATTCTTTTTTTTTTTTTTTCTTATGTTAAATATTTCTAATTTGTCAATAACCGCAGGAACTTGTCACCGTTCCCTGAAACCCTCCTGTGGGGATGGAGCTAAGAACTGAGGAGCCCGAGGGAGAGAGGAGGGGAGGGAGGCAGCAGCAGAGGAAGGAGGAGAGCAGGGACGGGGGACTGAGAGTCTGTGCTGGTTGGGAGCAACCTTCTGTGGTTTGTTCAGAGAAGGAGGAGGCTGTGTCCATGACCAGGGGGAACATGAACATGTCACATGGGATGGGTCAGGAGTCACACGGGGGTCACACACGTGACAGGAATGTGTGGGGAACCTGCTGTCTGGGGGACCCTGTGTGGGGCAGACACAGTGTGTGAGATGACAGGAAACACACGCTGGTCTCGGCCACTGGCCCCAGCACAGGCTCCTGAGACCCTTTCACTCCCTGAGGATGGGCAGCATTTTGCATGAAGAGGGAACTATGGGTAGGCTTCTTTGATTGATACCAAAGAACAGACAGTCATCACCTCAGGGCCCAGGGGTTTTGGTCTCACTTCCTTGTCCTCTCAGACACTGTGGGAAACCGAAGCTACTGCCACTGCCATGAGGTGTACCACAGTAATAGTCAGCCTGGTCCTCAGCCTGCAGCCCCGAGATGGTCAGGAGCCCCGCATTTGCCGAGGCGTCTTTTGGATCCAGAGAAGCGGCTGGGGACCCCGGAGCCCTGGTCCTTATTTGAGTCTGAGTAGAATCTCAGGAGATACCGGGGAGGGCTCCCGGGCTTCTGCTGGTACCAGATAACGTTATAGCCGCCAACATCGAAGCCACTGCTCATGGTGCAAGAGAGTGTGGCTTTGGCTCCCAGAGATACAGAGAGGGAGGACAGCTGGTCAAAACATGCTGGGAGAGGGACCCTGCAGACACAGACACTTATCAGTGAGGGGCAGGGGACAAGGAGCAGGTTCCTAGGAGACTGAGCAAAATGGGGATTAGCCTGGGCCCAGGCCTGGCCCTACCTGTGCAGAGAGAGAGGAGCGCCAGGAGCAGAGGAGTCCAGGCCATGGTGCTCACAGCCCTGAGCCCACAGTGGGCTGGGCTGCCCAGGCCTCCTTTTCTCCCCCGCCCTCTGCCAGAGGAGGGCTGCCATGCAAATGGGGGTCCCTCCAGGGACTGCCCAGCCCCTCCCTGGGCCCTGGGTCTGCAGCTCAGTTGACACCCCACATTGAGGGGCATGGAGGTGGGCTCAGCCCTTGGAAGGTCCTGGGAGGAAGCACCTGCTGAGACACCACATCACTGAGCACAGGGCCAAGCCTCAGGCTCAGCCTCCTATTAGTTAAGGGTCCTTAATGTGCAGCTGCATTGGGACCACATAGAGATCCCACAGCGCCCCCTGCTGCTGGCAGCACACACCTGCACTTGGCACAAAGCCCTGAGAGCCCAGCTGGACCTGCAGCTCAGAGGGGACTGACTGTCTGTGGCCACACACCCTGCCCAGGTCCCTGGTCCTGTGCCCTGATGCCTGTGGCGCTCCCTGTAACCTCCTTCCCAGGAGGAGGCACGCCTGTGGGAGGCGCCATCAGGTCCACCAAGGACACATGGATGTGAAAGATGGTGCACAAGTGAGTGCACAGGACCCTCCTGTCCCACGTCACAGCCCAGGGACCCCTCCCTCTGGTGACCGGGACTCAGAGGGCTGCTCAGGGCGTTTCCCGGGAGCACACTCAGGACCAAGGTCCAAGGAGGACGTCTCTCCAGACCTTCCACGCCATGAGGGGCACGTGTAGGCTCACAGAGATCTGATGGGACGGACCCATAAACATCATGGCATTTGCAGGCCTCCCGTGGGCCAGTGGGAGGAGCCACAGCTCATTCATTGAGGAATTGACTTTCGTCACGTGTGTGGTGATCCGCATAGCTGTGTCCTGGGTTTCTTGTTGGAATTCTCTCAGGTGTTGACATTTTTGTTATATTTTACTTAAAACTTTACCTCCTGTGCTTTCTGACTCGTCCTATTTAGTGAAAGTGGGAGAATTTGCTTTGTGTAGACACCCTTTCTGTCTGGCAGGTGAATACAGACACCATCACATCCTCACTGAATGGAAACCGAGCGGGAATTTGTTATCTTTCTCTAAAGCTGGTCATGAAGAATGAACTCTAACCTAAGACCTTAGGATGCTGAGAGAGAGAGGAAGGAAGCAAGGGAAGCAGCAGCAGAGGAGGGAGGAGGGCAGGGAGGCGGGACTGAGAGTCTGTGCTGGTTGGGACCCACCTACTGTGGTTTATTCAGAGAAGGAGGAGGCTGTGTCCATGACCAGGGGGAACAAAAACATATCACATGGGATGGGTCAAGAGTCACACAGGGTCACACACGTGACAGGAATGTGTGGGGAGCATGGCTGTCTGGGGGACCCTGTATGGTTGCAGACACAGTGATTGAGATGACAGGGAACACATGCTGGTCTCAGCCCCTGGCCCCAGCACAGGCTCCTGAGACCCTTGTCACTCCCTGGGGGATTGGCAGGCCTGTGGCCGATGAGGGGGCGCTGGGCGGACTCCCTATGATTGACACTCAATGGCAGACAGTCATCACCTCTGGTCCAGGGGTTTTGGTCTCACTTCCTCATCCTCTGAGACACTGTGGGTAACGGTAGCTGTCCCCACTCCTATGGTATGTAGCGCAGTAATAGTCAGCCTCATCCTCAGGCTGCAGCCACGAGATGGTCAGGAGCCCCGCATTGGCCGAGGCGTCTTTGGATCCAGAGAAGCGGCTGGGGAACCCCGGAGCCCTGGGGCTTGTCTGAATCGGAGTAGAATGCCAGGAGAAACCGGGGAGGGCTCCCTGGCTTCTGCTGGTACCAGTATATCCCATAGCTGCCAACATTGAAGCCGCTGCTCAGGGTGCAGGTGAGTCTGGCTGTGGCTCCAGGAGATGCAGAGAGGGAGGGCGGCTGGGTCAGCACAGGCTGGGAGAGGGACCCTGCAGACACAGACACTTGTCAGTGAGGGGCAGGGACCAGGGGCAGGTTCCCAGGAGACCCAGCAGGAAGGGAGGAGCCTGGGCCCAGGCCTGGCCCTACCTGTGCAGTGAGAGAGGAGCGCCAGGAGCAGAGGAGTCCAGGCCATGGTGCTCACAGCCCTGAGCCCACAGTGGGGCTGGGCTGCCCAGGCCTCCTTTTCTCCCCCGCCCTCTGCCAGAGGAGGGGCTGCCATGCCAAATGGGGGTCCCTCCAGGTACTGCCCAGCCCCTCCCTTCTCCCAGGGCTGGAGCTCAGCTCACACCCCAGACTGAGGGGCAGGGAGGTGGGCTCCCGCCTATGGGGCCCCTGGGAGGAAGCACCTGCTAATATACCATGTCACTGAGCAGAGGGCACAGCCACAGACCCAGGCTCCTATGAGTTAAGGGTCCTTAATGTGCAGCTGCATTGGGACCACAGGGCGATCCCACAGCGCCCCCTGTTGCTGGCAGCACACACCTGCCTTGGCCCAAAGCCCTGAGAGCCCAGCTGGACCTGCAGCTCAGAGGGCACTGTCTGTGGCCACACACCCTGCCCGGGTCCCAGGTCCTGTGCCCTGATGCCTGGAGCGCTCCCTGCAGCCTCCCTCCCAGGAGGAGTCCCGCCTGTGGGAGGCGCCATCAGGTCCACCAAGGACACATGGATGTGGCTTCCCCTCCAGTGAAGATGGTGCATAACTGAGTGCACAGGGACCCTCCTGTCCACGTCACAGCCCAGGGACCCCTTCCTCTGGTGACCAGGACTCGGCTGCTCAGGGCGTTTCCCAGGAACACACTCAGGACCAAGATCCAAGGAGGACGTCTCACCAGACCTTCCACGCCATGAGGGGCACGTGCAGGCTCACCGAGATCTGATGGGACGGACCCATAAGCATCATGGCGTTTGCAGGCCTCCCGTGGCCAGTGGGAGGAGCCACAGCTCATTATCCAGGAATTGACTTTTATCACGTGTGTGGTGATCTTCATAGCTGAGCCCTTGTGTTTCTTGTGGGGATTCTCGCAGGTGTTGACATTTTGTTTATATTTTAATTAAAACTTTACCTCCTGTGCTTTCTGACTAGTTGTCCTATTTTAGTGAAAGTGGGAGAATTTGCTTTCTGTCTGGGCAGGTGAACACAAAAACTATCACATTCCTTCACTGAATGGAAACCACAGCGGGAACTTGTTATCTTTCTCTAAATTCCTCATGAAGGATGGCCCTGACCTAAGACCTGAGGAGCCGAGGCAGAGAGGAGCGGAGGGAGGCAGCAGCAAGAGAAGGGAGGAGGGCAGGGAGGGGGGACTGAGAGTCTATGCTGGTTGGGACCAACTTTCTGTGGTTTGTTCAGAGAAGGAGGAGGCTGTGTCCATGACCAGGGGAACAAGAACATGTCACATGGGACGGGTCAGGAGTCACACAGGTTCACACACGTGACAGGAATGTGTGGGGAGCATTGCTGTCTGGGGGGACCCTGTGCGGGTTCAGACACAGTGTGTGAAACGACAGGAAACACACGCTGGTCTCGGCCTCTGGCTCGGCACAGGCTCCTGAGACCCTTGTCACTCTCTGGGGGGCGGGCGGCGGCCTGTGGCTGATGAGGGGGCTCTGGGCAGGCTCCTGGGTGAGGATGGGCCACGGGAGAAGCGGGGAGGATGAGAAGCTGGGGAGCCCCTCTCATGTGCCCCATTCCATTAAAGGGGAGAGGCTCAGGTGCAGTTAGCAATTTCATGGAACCCAAAAAGGGAATTATGGGAACCTTAATTGATATCAATGAGTTGTGTGAATCCTGGAATCACCTCACTGTGATTGGAACCGGACCTGCGGGGCATCAGGGGGACGGCCCTTTAACTGTGGGGTCTGACACCTCTCTGGACAGATGGGTGAGCGCTGAGTGCTGTTGGGGGACATCCAGCTGGTGTCAGAGAACTGCTGTCGGGGAGCCACTCCCCACACATTGGGCCCAGAAGGGCCAGGAGGGAAGCGCTCTGGGGGAGCAGCAGACAGCACACAAGGAGGGAGGTAGTCTCAGACTCTGACCCAGAAATTTCCTTCTTAGAATCCCCGACACGGGGTGGGGGGCGGGGCTCCCTGACCTCCCTGTGCTCCTGGGACGCCTGTGCTGCTGCTCCACCGAGTGTGACCTCCCTCCTCCCGGGACACAGGTCCCTGCAGAGGAGCCCTGACGAGGCCCCCAGAGTCCAGGGGTTTTGGTCCTCACTTCCTCGTCCCTGAGACACTGTGGGTTGATAGTTCTGTCCCATGGCCCTCATCTGCATTGCAGTATAGTCAGCCTCATCCTCAGGCTGCAGCCCCGAGATGGTCAAGAGCCCCGCATTGGCTGAGGCGTCTTTGGATCCAGAGAAGCGGCTGGGGACCCGGATACCTGGTTGCTTATCAGAGTCTGACTTATATCTCAGGAGAAAATCTGGGAGGGCTCCCTGGCTTCCAATGGAACCAGCGGATATGGTAGTCGCCAACATTGAAGCCGCTGCTCAGGTGCAGGTGAGTCTGGCCGTGGCTCCCAGATATGCAGAGAGGGAGGGCTGCTGGGTGAAGCACAGATGGGAGAGGAATCTGCAGACGACAGGACCTTGTCAGTTGAGGGGCAGGGACCAGGGGCAGGTTTCCAGGAGACCGAGCAGGAAGGGAGGCAGCCTGGCCCCGGCATGGCCCTACCTGTGCAGTGAGAGAGGAGCGCCAGGAGCAGAGGAGTCCAGGGCCATGGTGCTCACAGCCGTTCTGGGTCCCCTGAGCTGGGCCCTGGGGCAACCACAGGCATCTTTTATGGTGGTGGGATGGGCTTCAAGTGACCTCAGTGGGCGGGGGCTGGTCTGGGAAATCTGTTTCGGGTCCTTGAGATCTTTGCTGCACCTGACTGGCCAGCTGAGGGCTGCAGCTAAGCTCTGTAGACAGAGGGGGCTAATGGGTGTGGCTCAGAGTTGGCCCCCGGGGAGGGTCTAGGAAGGAAGCCGCTGTGGCACCTTCCACAGACCTGTGAGCAGGAGACTCTGTCCAACCCACAGAGTTCACAGCCGCTGGTTCTGGTCGGCAAACACAGGCCTCGGGGCCCCCGCTGGGGAACAGCTAGGTGATTTCACAGCAGCGCTGACCTCTGTGCCCACGCTGGGTGAGAACCACAGCCCCGCCTGCTGGCCACGGGCAGAACTTCAGCTTCTCGGTGGAGATAATGGTCATGGCACTGGCCTGAGAGGCTGGTCATTGTCATTCCAGACACTTCTGTGGACCATGTCGTTTACTGACCCGGGGTCACTGACACTGACACACATCCTTTTCCACGGAGGTGTTTCTAGATGTCTAGGCGAAAGGGAGGCGGAGATAATGACCAGCATGCAGTGCGGCCACGGCAGCGGTGAGGCGGGCGTGCAGAGGGCTCTGGGAACAGAGACCTGAGCAGCTCAGGCCACGGGCAGGAGGGGATGGTCACCTGTATGGAGACTGGTGGTCCTGCCGGTGGACAAATCAAGAAAAACAAGGCGGTGGAGCGAGGTGGTCAGATAGAGAGAGACATCAAATCCTGGAGAGCAAGCACGTCACACTCGCGGCCCACGGGCCAGCCTGGTTTACCTGCCCCGTGTTCGCCTCTGAGTTCAGCACGTTTGGTGTAGGGTCTTGGGAACTGGCAAAACTCCCGGCAGGGTCAGAAAAATGCCGGGAACCTGCGGGAATTGGAGCGTGAGAGTTCACTGGAGCCACACGGGTGACGATTTCGGGAGAAGAGGTCGCAAGTGCTTCCCAGAGCACACAGTGCTGCCGTTCCCCTTACACGTTTGAGATGAAAGAGGGACGGAAGGAAGATCGCACAAAGCGGGAGAGCGAGCGTGGGCATGGGGTTACCAGGCAGGTGAGGTTACCCCTCTCTCCAGGGCGGAAGAAAGATGGGTCTGAAAAGAGGCATCTTACAAGTGTCTCCACCTCGAGGCCCGGAAACAACGGACAATGAAGAGGACTTGCTTAAGGCAAAGATAATTCATATATATATATATATATATATATATAATATTTATTGATTTTTACAGAGAGGAAGGTAGAGGGATAGAGAGTTAGAAACATTGATGAGAGAGAAACATCCATCAGCTGCCTCTTGCACACCCCCCACCGGGGATGTGCCTGCGACCAAGGTACATGCCCTTGACCGGAATCAAACCAGGGACCCTTTAATCTGCAGGCCGACGCTCTATCCACTGAGCCAAACCGGTCAGGGAAGGAAGCCAATTTAGATTTCTTCTTCCAGGACAATATGGGCTTTGGGACCCATGGATTGTATAATTAACTTTATTTTCTTATTTTTTTAAAATATTTTTTGTATTGATTTCAGAGAGGAAGGGAGAGAAAGAAAGAGAGAGAGAGCTAGAAACATCCATGATGAGAGAGAATCAGGGATCGGCTGCCTCCTGCACGCCCCTTGCTGGGGATCGAGCCCACAACCTGGGCACGTGCCTGGACTGGGAATGGAACCGTGACCTCCTGGTTCATAGGTGGATGCTCAGGCACCGGGCAGTTTCACTTTCAAAGGTTGTAATTCCTTGGTCAGGAATCTTATCTGATCTGTAAGAGACTCTTACCTCCTGTCCCTCCAGATTCTTTTCTGGCCTTTTCACCTCTGTCCTCCTCCAGCTCCTTTTCCCCCGTCATCGCTCCCTCATCCTCACCCCACCTGGTCCCATCTTCTTGGGGACCCTGCCTTTCCATGCAGGGAGCACCCCGCCGCACCTCCAGCCCTCGCCCTCATCCCCACACTCCATCCGACCGGCATGGCCGGCCAGAGGGCCGGAGGGCATCCGAGGGAAGGTGTAAAGGTCCCGTGCCCAGGAGCCGGTGCTGATAGCGCGCCCCCCTGCTCGAGGCTGATCATTAACCCAGAGCTCATATAAGGAGAGGGCCTCCCGGCCATGGGGACCACCGCCCCAGCCATGGCCAGCACCGTGAGCCCCAGCCCCGTGACCGGGACCCCGGGTCCCCCCGAGATGTCGCGAGCGCATCCGGAACGCGGCCGACATCTCCGTCATCGTCATCTACTTCGTGGTGGTGATGGCCGTGGGGCTGTGGGTACGTAGGAGCCCAGTGGGGGGAGGGGGGGTTTGGGGTGGGCGCATGGCCTGGGATCAAACATCTGAGGGACGGAAAAGTGACGCTGAGAGGACATTCAGAGCTGTCCCAGATGTCACTGTCCGCCTCTCAGAATCATTTTCTTTCTTTCTTTAAAAATATTTTTATTGATTTCAGAGAGGCAGGGAGGGGAGAGATAGAAACAGCCATGATGAGAGAGAATCGTTGGTTGGCTGCCTCCTGCATGCCCTCCACTGGGGATTGAGCCCGCAACCCAAGCACATGCCCTTGGCTGGAATTGGAACCTGGGACCCTTCAGTGCAGGCCGAGGCTTTATCCACGGAGCCACACCAGCAGGGCAGAACCTTTTTCTTGTATGTGACATCGATAATGCGGACACTGGCCTGCTTTCTTTTACTAACCCCATCCTGTGCATGGAGCCAGCCCTGGGAGCTCCAAGGCTTATCTGCTCGGCATCTCCAGCACAAGCAGATTGAATAAGGGTGTTGGTTTTTGGTGTGTTTTGTAAAAAAAAAAATTTTATATATATATATTATATATATATATATATATATATTATTTTTTAATCAATTTCAGAGAGGAAGGGAGAGGGACAGAGAGCCAGAAACATCGATGATGAGAGAGAATCATGGATCAGCCGCCTCCTGCACGCCCCCCACTGGGTGGAGCCCACAACTCGGCCTGTGCCCTGACCGGCCGTGGAACCGTGACCTCCTGGTTGCTAGGTCAATGCTCAAACCCTGAGCCACACTGGGGGGGCGACCTTTTTTTCTTCTCTCTTCTCTTTTTCCTTTGTTATTTTCTCACTTTCTGCCGTGGTTGAGTTGGATGCTTAATTCGCTGGTGCTCCTTCTCTCTTTTGGTAACGGCTGGGAGGCCACAGGTTTAACCTCCCACAGCCCAGCTTCAGAGGCCCCTCCCTCACTGCGGTCCCTGCTTTGCATTGTGGGCGGAGTTACAGATACACCCCCCCCCCATTGTCTTTCCTCCGCGCAGGCCATGCTGAGGACCAACAGGGGCACCGTGGGGGGCTTCTTCCTGGCTGGCCGCGACATGGTCTGGTGGCCGGTGAGTGGGCAGAGCTCCCGGGAGATGAAGTGTGTGTGAGTGTGTGTGTGTGTGAGTGTGGTGTGTGTGTGAGTGTGAGTGTGTGTGTGTGTGTGAGTGTGAGTGTGTGTGTGAGTGTGTGGGGTTGTGTGTGTGTGTGTGTGTGAGTGTGTGTGTGTGTGAGTGTGAGTGTGTGTGTGTGAGTGTGTGTGTGTGTGAGTGTGAGTGTGTGTGTGTGTGTGGGTGAGTGTGTGTGTGAGTGTGTGTGTGTGAGTGTGTGTGTGTGTGTGTGTGAGTGTGAGTGTGTGTGTGTGAGTGTGTGTGTGGGTGTGAGTGTGTGTGTGTGTGTGAGTGTGAGTGTGTGTGTGGTGAGTGTGAGTGTGTGTGTGTGAGAGTGTGTGTGTGTGAGTGTGTGTGAGTGTGTTGTGTGTGTGAGTGTGAGTGTGTGTGTGTGTGTGTGTGTGTAAGAGAGAGAGGAGAGAGAGAGGGAGAGAGGGAGGGAGGAGGAGGAGGGAGAGCGGGAGGGAGAGGAGGAGGGAGAGAAACATCAATGATGCAAGAGAATCAGCTGCCTCCTGCACGCCCCCTACTGGAGATCGAGCCCACCCCCGGGCACGTGTCCTGACGGACGGAAATGGAACTGTGACCTCCTGGTTCATAGGTTGACACACTGAACCACAGAGCCGCCCTGCTGGGCTAGATTTTTGGTTACCCATTCACACAGGAAGAAATCCCTTTGGCTGACCGGCCATAGGGAAGCCGGGCTCGACCCCGGGCTGCAGCTGGCTCCTGGCCTGGGGTGGGGAGGCCTCGCCGTTCCCCGTGGCAGGGGGCCTGCTTGGCGCCGGTGAGCTCTGCCCCTCTGACCACGTCTGTGCCCTCGGCTCCAGATGGGCGCCTCCCTCTTCGCCAGCAACATCGGCAGCGGCCACTTCGTGGGGCTGGCGGGCACCGGGGCGGCCTCGGGCATCGCCACCGCCGTCTTCGAGTGGAACGTGAGTGAGGCGGCGGCGGGGAGGGGAGGGGAGGGCCAGCCGCCTTGTCTCCTCTGACCCCGAGGCCGTGGGGGACAGGGCCCCACCCCACCCCCACCCCCCAGGCCAGGCCCCTCTGACGCCACCTCTCCCGTAGGCCCTGCTGCTGCTGCTGCTGGTGCTCGGCTGGTTCTTCGTCCCCATCTACATCAAGGCGGGCGTGAGTACCGGGGCCTGGGCACGCTGGCCAGCGCCCACTTACCTGCTCCTTCTTCCGGCTCAGCGGGAGGCCTGGGGGGACCCTTTGTCTCCGGTCCCTGGGCTTCCAACGGCCCCAAGCCACTGGTGCGGCCAGGCTGCTCTGGCCTTCCCGCCCCGAGGGCTCCCTTCGCCCACGTTCTCGCCAACCTGGGCATTTTCCTTCCCTCGGACCCGGGCTGTTCTGACACCAGTAAAGCGGTTCCTCCTTGCGATGAGGGGCGGGATGTGCCACAGCTGCGGTGGCTTCTCTTCTGCCTGCCTCTGGGCCTTTCAGAGAGGAAGGGAGAAGGATAGAGAGAGAAACATCCATGAAGAGAGAGAATCACGGATGGGCTGCCTCCTGCACATCCCCCCCTGAGGATCGAGCCGGGAGCCCGGGCCTGTGCCCTGACGGGAATCGAACCCTGACCTCCGGGTTCCTAAGTCGACGCACAACGGCTCAGCTGCCCCCAGCCAGGCTTTGAGGAACGTGTTAGCTGGACTGCCCCAGTTTGGGTGAAAATGGTAGAAATTATCTACTGAGCATTGGCTGTGAGTTAGGCGGTGGCGTGGGAATTTCACATCCGCCGTCCGGGGCAGACCCTGCCTTCCAGAGGGGAGCGAGCCAGAGAGAGGCCGCTCGCTAAGCGTCAGATTGCTAGTCACGTCCGGTCCCAGCGCCCATGTCCACCGGCCTAGCTGCTTTCCCACAAACAAGCCTCCGTCCCCTCGGTGCCCGAGGCGCCCGCACAGGCTGCCTGGCCCACAGGCCCTCCGCCCCGCACAGGCCCTCCGCCCCGCAGGCCACAGCCCCGCACAGGCCCTCCGCCCCCACACAGGCCCTCCGCCCCACACAGGCCCACAGCCCCGCACAGGCCCTCCGCCCCGCACAGGCCCACAGCCCCGCCCAGGCCCTCCGCCCTGCACAGTCCCACAGCCCCGCACAGGCTCCCTGCCCCCCAGGCCCTCCGCCCCGCACAGGCCCTCCGCCCCACAGGCCCACTGCCCCGCACAGACCCTCCGCCCACAGACCCTCCGCCCACAGACCCACCGCCCACAGACCCACCGCCCACAGACCCTCCGCCCCGCACAGGCCCTCCGCCCCGCGGGCTCAGGGAGTGTGCAGTGGCCGGCTGTGCCCAGAGCCCCACTGAGCCCCGGTGTGCCCGCAGGTGATGACCATGCCCGAGTACCTCAAGAAGCGCTTCGGGGGGCAGCGGCTCCAGATCTACCTCTCCGTCCTCTCCCTCTTCATCTGCGTGGCCCTGAGGATCTCGGTGAGTTCCCTGCCCTGGTGTGGTAAGCTTGCAAGACTGCTTCTTAAATATATATTTTATTTGTATTGGTTTCTGAGAGGAAGGGAGAGGGAGAGGGAGAGGGAAGAGAAACACCCGTGATGAGAGAGACTCGTGGATGGGCTGCCTCCTGCACACCCCCCACTGGGGATCGAACCCGCAGCCCGGGCCTGTTGTCCTTGACCGGGAATCGAACCGGCAGCCTGTAGGGGCACAGGACAGCACCCCACCAACTGAACCACACCAACCAGGGCCCTGAATTTTTATTATTATTATTTTTTAACCTAGGCTGCCCCCTAAGAAATAGACTTCACACATACGTGTTGAAAGAATTCTAAAGCTGCTGTGTGTGCGCGGTGGTGTCAATTAATCCCGTGGGGATAACCACGGAGGAAGGCAGAGCGGAGTCTGAGGAGTCAGCAGCGCGTGGAGAGAACAAAGCACGTCGGTGCTCGTGCTGCGGGCCCGTCGGTGACTCAGGAGGCCGCGGCCTCGGGGCAGAGTCCAGGCCGCTCCTGGGGAGACGCTGACTCCCGGGATCCTGTCGGCTGAGCGGAGTCCGGGCTGGAAGCGTGAGCTGCCTGGTGCGGCCTCCGTGAGCCTGCCCGGTGCAGGGGTGAGCCTGCCGGGTGCGGCGTGAGCCTGCCCGGTGCAGGGTGAGCCTGCCGGGTGCAGCGTGAGCCTGCCTGGTGCAGGGTGAGCCTGCCGGGTGCGGCGTGAGCCTGCCGGGTGCGGCGTGAGCCTGCCCGGTGCAGGGTGAGCCTGCCGGGTGCGGCGTGAGCCTGCCGGGTGCGGCGTGAGCCTGCCGGGTGCGGCGTGAGCCTGCCGGGTGCGGCGTGAGCCTGCCGGTGCAGGTGAGCCTGCCGGGTGCGGCGTGAGCCTGCCGGTGCGGCGTGAGCCTGCCTGGTGCGGCGTGAGCCTGGTGCGGCGTGAGCCTGCCGGGTGCGGCGTGAGCCTGCCCGGTGCAGGGTGAGCCTGCCGGGTGCAGCGTGAGCCTGCCTGGTGCAGGGTGAGCCTGCCGGGTGCGGCGTGAGCCTGCCGGGTGCGGCGTGAGCCTGCCTGGATGCAGGGTGAGCCTGCCGGGTGCAGGGTGAGCCTGCCGGGTGCGGTGAGCCTGCCGGGTGCGGGTGAGCCTGCCGGGTGCAGGGTGAGCCTGCCGGGTGCGGGTGAGCCTGCCGGGTGCGGGTGAGCCTGCCGGGTGCGGCGTGAGCCTGCCTGGATGCAGGGTGAGCCTGCCGGGTGCAGGGTGAGCCTGCCGGGTGCGGGTGAGCCTGCCGGGTGCGGGTGAGCCTGCCTGGTGCGGCCTGAGCCTGCCCGGTGCAGCGTGAGCCTGCCGGGTGCGGCTGAGCTTCTCCCAGCGCTTCCTGCGGTGAGGCGCTCCATGCGGGGCAGCGAGCAGCCTGTGCACTCGGAGTTCACCGTGTGGTTAAGGAGTTAAGCCTTCAGCCAGAGCCCGAGCCAGTGTGGCTCCTCGGCCAGTGGACTGCAGGGTCCCGGGTTTGAATCCAGGCAAGGCCACCACGTACCCCAGGGTTGAGGCATGTGCGGGAGGCAGCCAATCAATGTGCGTGTCTCTCTCTGTGTCTCCCCGCCTCCCTTCTGCTCCCTCCTAAAAAAAAAAAAAAAAAAAAAAAAAAAAAAAAAACCCTAGCCGGTATGGCTCAGTGCATAACATCAGCCTGCAGGCTGAAGAGTCCCGGGTTTGATCCCCAGTCAGGGCACATGCCTGGGTTGCAGGCTGGATCCCCAATAGGGGGGTGCAGGAGGCAGCCCATCCATGATTCTCTCTCATCATGGATGCTTCTCTCTCTCCTCTCCTTCCTTCCCTTCCTGAAATTAATAAAAATATACTTTTTAAAAAGAGAGAGAGAGGTTGAGGCTCTGGGCTGAGGGACCCGCCTGTCCCCTTACAGTCAGACATCTTCTCCGGAGCCATCTTCATCAAGCTGGCGCTGGGGCTGGACCTGTACCTGGCCATCTTCATCCTCCTGGCCATCACGGCCATCTACACCATCACGGGTGAGTCCACTGCGCTCAGCTCAGCTCAGCCCTGCTCTCTCCTGCTCCCGTCACGCCGACCGGCAACGAGCAGCCTCCGCGCGAGCCTGGTCACGGCCAAGGCGAGGCCATCAGCCCTTCACTCCCGCTCCGAGCGTCAGGCGCAGCCGCGACACACAATCGGAGCTGGGCACGCGGGCCCTGTCAGTGCCTGTCACCCGGACGGAGGCTGAGGCCGTGGTGGGCGGGACAGAAAAACACTATGAGGCTCAGCCACGTGTCTCGTACCCAGACCGGCACCTGGGGCTCAGTGCATCCTGCCCAGGGGAGGCCAGGATGGAATAGCAGCTCCAACAGGAGCCTGGCGAACCCAAGGTGGGACCAGGTGGATGCTGGAGCATAAGGGTGGCATGAGAAAGGGGGGGGGCGGGAACGGTGGCTGGGTTGCGGGAGAAGGTAGTGGCAGCGATCCAAACAGGTTTCCATGAACCAAGCACACGGGTGGGGTGTCGCCGGGGAAGAGATCTAAAGGTGAAGGCACGTAGGGCGGGCACCTGATCAAACCTCCTGGCTCCTTTCCTCCCTCCCAGGGGGCTTGGCCTCGGTGATTTACACGGACACCCTGCAGACCATCATCATGCTCATTGGCTCCTTCATCCTCATGGGCTTTGGTGAGTGGCGGCGTGGAGCAGGGCCGTGGGTGGAGGTCCTGGGGCTGGTGGGTCCCGAGGATCCTGAGACTACGGCCAGGCTGATGGCGGTGCCGGAGTCCTCCCACGCGGGTCATTAGGGAAACGGGGGGCGGTTCTTAGGTTTCCGGGGGACATTGTCTCCTGGCCGGTGCCCTTCCCGTTTGCCGAGGTCGGCGGCTACGAGAGCTTCATGGAGAAGTACATGCACGCCATCCCGTCCGTGGTCGAAGGCGACAACCTGACCATCAGGCCCGAGTGCTACACCCCCGGCCCGACTCCTTCCACATCTTCCGAGACGCCGTCACCGGGGACATTCCGTGGCCGGGAATGATCATAGGCATGACCATCGTGGCTGCGTGGTACTGGTGCACAGACCAGGTAAAGCGTGTGCGCGTGCATGTGCGTGTGTGGTGTGTGTGTGTGATTGTGTGTGTGTGTATGTGTGTGACTGAATGTGTGTGAGAGACTGAGTGTGCATGTGTGTGTGTATGTGTGTAACTGAGTGTGTGAGAGACTGAGTATGTGTGTAACTGTGTGTATGTGTGTGACTGAATGTGTGTGTGTTTGTGTATGTGTGTGATTGTGTGACTGAGTGTGCGTGTGTGTGTAATTGTGTGTGTGTGTGACTGTGTGTGTGTGTATGTGTGAGTACATTTATGTTGTTCTTTTTCTTCTCCTAGAAAATCATCTAGTTTCACCATTTAAAAAGTCAAACACTTTGCCCTAGCCGGTTTGGCTCAGTGGGTAGAGTGTCAGCCTGCAGACTGAAGGGTCACATTTCGATTCCGGTCGGGACACATGCCTGGTTACGGGCTCCATCCCCAGTGGGGGGCATGCAGGAGGCAGCCGATCAACGATTACTCTCCTCATTGATCAATGACTCTCTCATCATTGATGTTCTCTCTCTCCCTCTCCCTTCTCCTCTGTAGTCAATATAAATATACTTTAAAAAAAAAAAGAAAAAGAAAAAGAACCCTAGTCACAGATGAGAAACCTGTAACTCACAGAATTCAAACTTTCCTGTGGGAGAAGCAGGGATCCAAATCCGGATTTTTCTCCAGAGCTCCCTCTTCTCCGCCATCACCCCACTTCTTACTGCACGCGAACCCCTGAAGAGCCCCCCCCCCGGGACCCGCCCTCGGCTGTCCCGTGACCAGGCGTGCTCCCCCTGCAGGTCATCGTGCAGCGCTGCCTGTCCGGCAAGGACATGTCCCACGTGAAGGCCGCCTGCATCATGTGCGGGTACCTGAAGCTGCTGCCCATGTTCCTCATGGTGATGCCGGGCATGATCAGCCGCATCCTGTACACAGGCAAGTCCCGCACCCCTACGTTCTCGTCGCTGGTGCTCCCTCTAGTGCTCCCAGCTCCCGCGGGGCCACGTCCCCGCAGGCTAGTGCCCGGGGACCCACAGCTGTGACCTCTGAAAGGCGTGTTCTAGCCAAAGATGAAGCAGATGGATGTGCGCAGTTCCAAGTGGAGTCTCGGTTTCCGGGCAAACATCTCTCCTCGAACTCATGACCTTGCAGCTTGTCTCTGAGGCCACTGGTGGTAGCGCCCACCTGTCTGGGCCCCCCTCGCTGAGCCCACTTCTCTGGCTTCCTCTTCAGAGAAGGTGGCCTGCGTGGTTCCCTCCGAGTGTGTGAAGCACTGTGGCACCGAAGTCGGCTGCACCAACTACGCCTACCCAATGCTGGTGATGGAGCTGATGCCTGACGGTAAGACAGCATCCTGCTCAATGGTTAGAGCATCGGCCTAGGAGCCAGGGGGTCTCGGGTTTGAGTCCCAGTTCAGGGCACGTACCTGGGTTGCAGGTGTCATCCCTGCCCCGGGGTCACTGCTCCCAGTGAGTGTGGGAGGCAACCCACCGATGTATCTCTCTCGAAGACAAATAGTGCACAATGTCACTGACACGTGGAGTCTAAAGAAATAGAGAAGTAGAATGGTGGGTGCCAGGGTGGGGGATGGGGAAATAGAGAGATATTGGTCAAAGGGTACAAAAGTACGGGGATGATATGGGAAGTTCCGAAGCTTCCAGCCTAAAGACTGCAGTTAATAATAATGTTTGTGTACTTGAAATTACTAAGAAAATAGATCTCAAGTATTCACAACAAAGCAAGGTATTAGTTACTATGTGAGGTGATGGCTGGGTTAATTAGCATGATTGTGGTAACCATTCACGGTGTGTGTGTGTGTTGTGTGTGTGTGTGTGTGTGTGTGTGTGTATTCATGTCATACACCTTAAATACATGCAATTTTTGTCAATAATTCTTATCTTCCATTAATTCAGTTGTCTGTCAGAGACATCTGACAAAGACATTCTTGAGACATCTCTTCCACAGTCTACCAAATATAATCCCTACTAGAAGTATCCTCACTCCCTAAGATCAAGATAATCATGATCACTTTAAATGGTAGATTTGCCCATAAAAGAGTTTCACAGCCCCCAAATACACAACCAACAAAACAGAAACAGATGCATGGATACAGAGGATAAACTGACAGTCGCCAGAGAGGATGGGGGTTGAGGGACTGGGTGAGGAGAAGGTGAAGGGATGAAGAAGCACCAACAGGTGGTTATGAAATAGTCCCAGGGATGCAAAGCACAGCATAAGGAATAAAGTCAATAACATTGCGATGGCTCGGAACGGTGCCGGCCGGGTCCTCGGAATGCAGGGAGAGCACTCTGTGGTGATTTGACCACTGTGTCACACCCCTGAGATGAATACAAAATAAGTGAAATATAAGTTCTCATTTAGCCCAGCCAACTCTGTCCCCAGTGCTGGGCGTGCAGGAGGCAGCTGATTAGTGATTCTCTCTCATCATCGTGTTCTCTCCTCTCTCTCCCTCTCTCTTCCTCTGTGAAATCAATAAAATGTTTTTCTAAGTTATAATTTAAAGAGTTGCATAGTCATGAGCTTATAAACTCAGAGAACTAGGGTAACTATTTATCAGGAAGCCAACAGCTAAAAAAAAAAAAAAAACAGAAAAGAAAAGAAAAGAAAAGAAAAGAAAAAAGGAAAGGAAAGAAAAGAAAAGAAAAGAAGAAAGAAATAGATGGTACCACCCCATTTCCTGTCTTCCAAATTAGGTTCACGCAAGTAAGCTCTAAATTTGCATTTAGAACTAAAATCCTACACTGGATTTATTCTCAGATCACCGGGAAATATGCAGAAAATGCTGCACGATGGCCCGTAACCGTGGGCACATCAGTTAGGAAACAGTCACGTGACACCGTTACCTTCGAACGGCCCTCTGGTTTGGCCAGGTGATCACAGGCTCATGGCGGCGTCCGGCTCCTAACACGTGGTTGCCTCCTCTTTCCGGCCCGCAGGGCTGCGAGGCCTGATGCTGTCCGTCATGCTGGCGTCCCTCATGAGCTCCCTGACCTCCATCTTCAACGCGCCAGCAACCCTCTTCACCATGGACCCTCTACACCAAGATCCGGAAGCAGGCCTCGGAGATGGGAGCTCCTCATCGCGGGGCGGTGAGCGATCCCTGGTTCTGTCTCTCGTTTCTCCGGAAAGGGAGAGACACAGACGTGACCCTCCTCCTGTGGGGTTCAGAGGAAACCATCAGAGAGTTCTAGAATGGGGTTTGATTGCCGGGCAGGGCACATGCCAGGGGCGGGCCTGCAGGAGGCAGCCGATCCCTGATCCCTCTCATCACCGATGC
This sequence comes from Pipistrellus pipistrellus, assembly GCA_903992545.1. Lineage (NCBI taxonomy): Eukaryota > Metazoa > Chordata > Mammalia > Chiroptera > Vespertilionidae > Pipistrellus > Pipistrellus pipistrellus. Next base: position 1,513,781 of record LR862375.1, read on the forward strand.
TTCTCTCTCTCTCTTTCCCCCGCTTCCTCTCTGAAATCAATAAAATATATATTTTTTAAATGCTAGGAAGAAAATTAAGGCAGGATCAAAGGATTGAGGACTAACGTAAGACGGTGCTCAAAGGGTCCTCACGGAAGAAGTGGCATTTGAGCAGAGCCCCGGGGCTCCGTGTGGAGGAGCAGTCAGCCCTGCCTGTGCCTCCACAGTCACGTGTGTGTGTGTGGGGGGGGGGGAGGGGTGAGGACAGCAGGAGGTGAGAGTGGCCCGGGCTGAGAGCGATAGGAGACGGGTCAGAAAGGTGGGGGTTGGGGGAGATCACGCAGGCTCCTCGGGCCCTAAGAGGACTTTGGGTTTTATTCCGCCGTGAGGCAGTCAAACAGCTGAAGATAAGAGAGCACGGGAGCCAGTGATGATGGCAGACCAATGGGAGGTGTCATTTCTCCAATCTGTACTGTGCTCTAGGCGTGTGCTCGGTCCGCCTGTGGTTATCACGCTTAGCTAGTTATTGCAAGGTCGCAGAAGTTTTTGTAGAGCTTAAGTGTGACCCCGTGCCCTCCATCTCCGCCCAAAAGCTTGTCTTCCCCCACACACACACACCCCCGTTCTCCCACTCCCACCCTTCTCTTCCAGGTGAGCACACACAGAAGTCCAGTAAGTTATTATTATTGTTTATTCATGTGACAAACAACAGAAGTATATGGCGAAGTTTTTTTAAAAAATATATATATATTTTATGACTTTTTACAGAGAGGAAGAGAGAGGATAGAGAGTTAGAAACATCGATCAGCTGCCTCCTGCACACCCCTACTGGGGATGTGCCCGCAACAAGGTACATGCCCTGACCGGATCGAAACCCGGGACCTTTCAGTCCACAGGCCGACGCTCCAAACCTGTTTCGGCGTGCGAAGTTTTTTTTTTTTTTAAAGTGAAACAGTCTTGCTCCCTGACCCCCCAGGAGCAAAACCAAATGGTTGTTGACCTGCGTATCAATATGTTAGCCAATTCCTTCTACCCGCCACAGTACTCCAGCAGCAAAAAAAAAACAAACACACAAATCAGCATCTCCCTCAGCATTCTGGGACAGAGGGAGGGCATTTTCGTCCTGACTCAGTTTCTCTCCAGCTAGGAAAACATAAAAAGTAAAAGACCAGCGTAGGATGTCTGCTTTCTGGGTCCTACAAAGATCATCCTCCAAGGAGTGCTGTGTGCTCCTATTTTTCTAATCTTTTGTTTGCTGCCGTGCACTGTGCTTCATTAGAGAATTATTAACCAGCGCGGACATTGGAGCTGTTTTTGTAAATGAATATTTAATTCGTCATGGAAGCTATTAGGACTGATTAGAGGCCGCAATGCTTTATTGGAATTTTACTAGCAGATCATCATGAGCAATGGCCTAGCGTGGGGTCGAGGAGCTTGAATTTTTTTTTTTGGGGGGGGGAGGGGGAATCAATAAACGGACCTAAGAATGAATTCAAGAAATGAAGCACAGCTGAAACCCAGTTTGGCTCAGTGGATAGAGCGTGGCCTGCGGATCGAAAGGTCCCGGGTTCGATTCCAGGTCAAGGGCATGACCTTGGTTGCGGGCACAATCCACGCAGGAGGTGGCAGGAGCAGCTGATCGATGATTCTCTCTCATCGATGTTTCTAGCCTCTATTCCTCTCTCTTCCTCTCTGTAAAAAAAAAAAAAAAAATCAATAAAATATAAAATACAATTTAAAAAAGGACTGCAGCGCAGGGCACCTACCAGGGATGCTTCCGCTCACTCACCCCATCCTTCTGTCCGCTTCCCAGGCTGTTCATCATCCTGCTGATTGTCGTCAGCATCTGTGGGTCCCGCTGGTACAAGGTCTCAGAACGGGCAGCTGTTCCACTACATAGAGTCCATCTCGAGTCTACCTTGGGCCGCCCATCGCCGCCGTCTCCTGCTCGCCGTCTTCTGCAAGAGAGTGTGAACGAGCAGGTGCGTGGACGTGCGGAGACGGTTTTCCCGTGGAGTGAGAAAAAACGTCTTTCTCTCCCCGGGAGGAAAAGCATCCTCTCCACCCAATTTATACAACTCAAGGCCGTCAGCTCAGCCACTGGTGACACCACGAGTCATCATCCTGTTCCTTCTGCAACTGAGTCACACGTTTTTCGAATCCATGAACAACATAAAAGTCAAGGTCACCTTAAGCTTGGTCAAGTAGGCGGTACAGGTTTGCCCCGCTATCCGTAAGCTGAAATGGCATAAAGAGGCATTGGACCCTGATTTTTACGGAAATTTTTTGAGCATTTCGACCCAAAAAATATCCTTCTTTTTTGTTTTAAAAAAATTTTTTTTTAAAATACATATGTTATTGTTGTTGTTAATCCTTTATCCAAGGATACCTTTCCACTGATTTTTTAGAGAGAGGTGAAAGGAGAGGGGGAAGAAACAGAGAGAAACACCGACTGTGAGAGAGACACATCCATGGTTACCTCCCGTAGGCACCCAAGCAGGGCTGGGATCAAGCCGCAACCGGTACATGCCCTTGATGGGCAATCGAACCCTCTGGAACCTTCAGTCCAGAGGCCGGTGCTCTATCCACTGAGCCACACCAGCCAGGGCCATGTGTAGTTCTTAGTGGAGAAAGCAGAAGGCGACGGTAACGATGACCTCCTAGAATGAGCATCTCCTCTTCTCTGAACCCCCCGGCTTCGTTCTGGCTCCTTCTGCAGGGAGCCTTCTGGGGTTCTCATCATCGGGCTGCTGATCGGCCTGTCCGGATGATCGCGGAGTCTGCCTACGGACCTGGGACGTGCCCTGGCCGCCAGCAACCTGCCCCACAATCATCTGCGGCGTGCACTACCTGTACTTCGCCATGATCCTCTTCGTCATTTCCATCGCGGTCATCCGGGCGTTCTCCCTGCTCACCAAGCCCCATCCCCGACGTGCATGTGAGTAATGAGGAACAGCTAGGTGCCCCTTTTATTTTTTTTAATATATATTTTATTGATGTCAAAGAGGAAGACAGAGGGAGAGAGAGAGAGAAACATCAATGACAAGAGAGAATCCTGATCGGCTTCCTCCTGCTTGTCCCCTACTGGGGATGGAGCTCGCAACCCCGGGCATGTGTCCTTGACGGGAATTAAACCGTGACCTCCTGTTCATAGGTGGATGCTCAACCACTGCGCCATGCCGGCCGGGCCAGAAATAATGTAAAACGGTTCATGTGTTTTTGTGAATGAGTGTGGGAGGAGCCCCTTTTCTTCGCTGTGTGGTTTTCCTCACGCTGTGTGATTTTTTTTTTTTTGCACTATACAGTAAACGCTCTGTTATGTTATGTAAATACTCGCTCATCACGAATGGGCCTGTCTGTGGTCTCTGGGCAGCTGTACCGCCTGTGCTGGTCTCTTCGGAACCGGACAGAGGAGCGGATCGATTTAGACGCGGACGAGCAGAGACAGGAAGACACTGACGACGATGCCGATGAAGGTAGTGTCTGATTTGCCTTTGGCTTGAGAACTCTCTCTCTCTCTCTCTCTCTCTCTCTCGCTTTGGACTGTTGATTTGTCGCTCCATGTGTTTGCGTGGAGTTGTTGTAGCATGTGCTCTATGTCAAGAAACTCATTACTACTAAGGATATCACACCCGTGTGATATAAGGTGCAAACGATTTCCCCAGCTAGGCCACTTGTTTGACTTTGTTTATTGGGCTCTATGCTATGCAATGGTTTCTATTTTTTCTCTTATATATTTTTTATTGATTGCAGAAGAGGAAGGGAGAGAGTAGAAACATCAATGAGAGAGAGAGATCTTGCTCAGCTGCCTCCTGCACGCCCACCACTGGGATGGAGCCTGCAACCTGGGCATGTGGTCTTGACCGGGAATCAAATCATGACCTACAGGTTCACAGGTCGACACTCAACAACTGAGCCACACCACCAGCTGAGCTCCATCTATATATATAAAAGGCTGATATGCAAAGTATCTTCTTGGGAGTTTGGGAGACCAGGAGTCCAATCACTCGCTGTGACATGCACTGACCACTAGGGGGTGGCGTGGGATGAAGGAAGGCCCCAGCCGGCAGCTGGAAGGCCCTGATCACCAGTCATGCATAGGGACCCTACCTGTGCATGAATTTCATGCCCTGGGCCTCTAGTTCTTCTATAAGCGGAGTTATCTGTGTTTTCTCAGGGATGTTCCTCTAGCAGGGGTCCTCAAACTTTTTAAAGTGGGGGCCAGATCACGGTCCCTCAGAGAGCTGGAGGGCCGGACTATATGAACTACTAATCCCTACTGTAACACCTCGGCTGCGCTCACTGCCCAAAAAACCTGGCGGGCCGGATCAGACTCCTCTGCGGGCCGCATGTGGCCCGCGGGCCGTAGTTTGAAGACCCCTGCGTCTAAGGCATAGGAGTACGTAGTTGTCGTCATTCTTTGCCGCCATCGCACGGCCTTGCTGGGAGTCGGGTTTCCCGAGCTTCGTGACCGTTCGTTTATCTCTCTTTGGTCCAGGTGACCCCGGGGAGATGGCCGGGGTGTCTCCGGAGAGCCTACGAGGCGTTCTGCGGCCTGCAGAGGAGAGGCCCCAAGCTGAGCAAAGAGGAGGAGGAGCCCAGAGGAAGAAGCTGACGGACACGTCCGAGAAGGCCCTTCTGGGGACCGTGGGTGAACGCCAACGCCGTGGTGCTGCTGGCCGTGGCCGTCTTCGCCCACGGCTACTTCGCCTGAGCCCGCCGGAGCCCCGGGGTTCACGAGCAGAGGACATGGCCGGCCTTCCACGGGCGGGGCTCCTCGTGATGCGAAAGGGAGACGAGCAGTCGCTAATTTTTTTTAAAATATATTTTATGATTTTTACAGAGAGGAAGAGAGAGGGGATAGAGAGTCTAGAAACATCAATGAGAGAGAACCATCCATCAGCTGCCCTCCTGCACACCCCCACTGGGGATGTGCCCGAACCAAGGTAAATGCCTGACCGGAATCGAACCCGGGACCCTTCAGTCCGCAGGCGACGCTCTATCCACTGAGCCAAACTGGTTTCGGCACAGTCGCTAATTTTAGCCAGTAACTCGAGGCATGACGTTTAGTGCTTGCTGTTCCTTGGTGTCCGTGGAGTAAGCGTGGATTGTTTAGAAAGCCAGTGAGCTGGCTCCATGTGGTGTGTGTGTGTGTAACTAGGAGGATTTGGGATTAAGTTATTTTTGTATGTAGCTCACCGGAGAGATGGCCCCGCGTCAATACTTGCTTCCCTGCTATTTCCAGAGATTTCCAGGTGGAAGGACTCCCTCCCCCTACTCTGCCTCACCTGGGACCCCTCATCGGGAAAACAGCGATATTGTTTTCCTCACCAGTGCGCCTCGCTGATCTCAGGGCTTGAAAAGTGGGAATAGTTCCCAGCAGTTGAGGGGAAGAGAGCTGGACATGCCCGTGGTGACTATTTTTACGAACTTTTTAGGAAGTTATTCCTTTCTGCCTTCAATAAACTCATCCCCCACTGAAAGTTAGCGTATGAGCCATTGCTTTTCCTTAAACCACTTTATTAAATGTAATTCACATACCATGAAATGTATCTGTTTCAAGTGTACAGTTCAAATAGGGGATTGGGGGGCCAGGTGAAAAAAGGTGAAAGGTTTATATAAAAACTATATATATATATATATATATATATATATATATGCACACACGCATACATATAACAACACATAGACACAGACAACAGTGTGATGATAGCCAGAGGGAAAGGGGGAGGGGGGAGGGGAGGTAAAGAGGGATAAATGGGGACAGAAAGAGACTTTCTTTGGGGTGCTGAGCGCACAGGGCCGTGGGCAGATGATGTTTAATTGAGCTGCACATTGAAACCTGTGTGGTTTTAGTCACCAATGTCAACCAATACATTCCATTAAAAGATAAATACTAAAGTGTGCCGTTCCGTGTGTTTCAGAATTGCCCACAGTCATGCAGCATCGCCACAGTTAATTTTATAGATTAATGTTAGCTAGCTGGTTTGGCCCAGTGGATTAGAGCGTCGGCCTGCAGACTGAAGTATCCCAGGTTCAATTCCAGTCCAAGAGCGCATACCTCGGTTGCAGGCTCCTCCCAGCCCAGGCCTTGGCCTGGTGTGCAGGAAGCAACCAATCGATGTGTCTCTCTCACATCGCTGTTTCTCTCCGTCTCTCCCTCCCCTTCTACTCTCTCTAAAATCAATGGAACCGTAGCTGGTTTAGCTCAGTGGATAGAGTGTCAGCCTGTGGACTAAAGTGTTCTGGGTTCAATTCCAGTCCAGGGCACATGGCCCAATCCCCAGTAGGGCGCGTGCAGGAGGCAGCTGATCCATGATTCTCTCTCATCATTGATGTTTCTATCTCTCTCTTCCTCTCTAAAATTATATATATATATATATATATATATTTCAATGGAAAAATATCCTCAGGTGAAAGTTTAAAATAATAATAATAAATTATCAATCACTCTGCCCCACAACCCATTTTCCGTTTGAAGAAAGGAATAGCTCTTCCCTGCACCCTGAAATTACTCTAGTCCAGTTCATCACTTACTGGTCCCTGGCACCCCAGCGGCTCAGTCGTTCCCACAGGACATGGTGCCGTGAAGGCAGAGCGACTCCCCTGGTGTTTCCTGGAGATTTTTGAAATAGAAGCCCTTCCCGGACTTGGCGACCTTCTGTTCCAGTTGCTTGTATTCCGTTCTCAGCTGCCGTGGTGCTGCTTCCTAATCTACATCTTACACCAACCGCACACCCCCCTCCTGCCCCCTCAGACACGGTCGGTATTTGTTCGACCCTTTAGAGAACAGGAAACCCGGGAAGAAGCCATGGTTTTTGGTGTGTTTATTTATTTTTTATCAAAGTAATACATCTTTCATTGGGGGACCAGATGCAGTGTGATAGGACATCCGTACGGCATCTCCCTGGATGGAACGCCCCCATCCCGTTTCACGTGACCTCGTCACACCCAGAGGAGGGAGGTAGATCGATAAGCACCAAGGTTCCCTTCTTTTTTTTTTTTTTTTCAAAGAGAAAACAATACACAGTAGAAACAAAATATTATCACAATAGACCACGGCGAATCAATTGGCAAAGCCAGGCTTAGGCTCCAAGACACAGAGAGCTTCGTGGGCCATGACGTCCGCCAGCCATCATCGATCCCTGGCCCTGTACCCTCTCCAACCTCAAACAGTGCCACACACTCCACACGCAGCCACGTGCGCCGAGCCACGCTCACCACGTGGAAACTCTCCACGCTTCCCTCTCCCGCTTACCAGCTTTAGGGGGACCACTCTCAGCCCCAGGGAGCCCGAGACCACAGCTCTCCCTCCAAGCTCGCTGAGATCAGGTCCACACTAACATCAGGGCCTTTTCTTTACGGTCACAAGACTCTATTGCCATCTAGTGGAGATTTCACAGGCGGGATGGAAAGAATCTATTTAAAGTCGCTGCCTTTTAAATCTTCTCTCTGGGACACAACAAGTTCAACAAGAAATATACTCCGCTCCCACCCGGGACGGAGAACCCCTGCCCTAACGTTGGTCAATGGGTGATGGCCGGTCTAGACGCCTGGAAAGAGTGAGGGCTGTGGTCACGTGAACTCACGGGGAGGAGGATCTCAGGCTAAGTATCTCAGTAGTTCAGGACAGCCGTGGTGGCTTTGAGATGGTGGGTTCTGCCTCCCCCCCCAAACACACACACACACACACACACTCACACACGAGGCACATTGCTCTGGGACATGACCACAGAGTCAACTTCGAATCAGTCAGTATGTCAACACCCACATCATGAGGAAGAGGCCTCTGGGAAGGCATGTACAGTCACTACAGGGGTGTACTTGGTGCAGCCACAGGAAGGGTGAACCCAAAACCGCATGTGTGCATGAAGGATGCCCCTGTTAGTCATTCAAGCCACACACAATTCGGCTTCCATGAGTTGATCAGTTTATCGGGTTGGCTTTTCTTGCACCAAAAAAATAACTTGACAGGGGTATTGATGGAGAGTGAAATCTTTCTTTAAAAAAAAAGAAAAGAAAAAAGGGTAAGGGGGCTCTGATAGAGAAAGTGGCAGGGACCGGGGAGGCCACACCTCTGGAAATGAACAGTCAAGGGCCATAAACAACGTGGGCACGCTCCATGGGCCTGAGAGGGGCGGGCCCCCCGCCGCATCTGGAGGATTCTGGTTCTCGGTCTGCACTCCCATCCGCGAGCAGACTTCCTTCCACGGCTCTGACATGCTGTGTACCGCCGCCTGTGTCACACTGGCCTCCAAGGCATAGGTTCACAGCACACTTGTTGCCTTGGCCCGGCTCTCCTCTAACGACACATGCACACATTTATCGACGGGACTGGACACAATTTACAACTGCCTGGTTTCCCTCCAACACCCCAGGATGGGACTGGGGGGCGGGGGGGCAGAGGAGCAGTCTGGTCTCCTCGGTTGGCGGCCGAGGGCGGGGCTCAGGCAAAGAAGGCGTGGCAGAAGACGGCCACGGCCAGCAGGATGATGCCGTTGATGTCACCACGGTCCGCCACAGCGGCTTCTCGGACGTGTCGGTGAGCTTCAGCTTCATGGCTGCCTCCTCCTCCTTGGTCATCTTGGGGCCCTTCTGCTGGTCCAGGCCGCAGACAGGTCGTAGGCCTTACGGCAGCATCCTTTCTTCTCCTCGGGAGCTTCTGTGTCAGGGAAAAGGAGTAAAGGAATGGGTTGGCTATGGAAGCAGGAGGAACTAAAAGGCGTGGCTCCGTGGTTGAGCATAAACTTATGAACCAGGAGGTCACGGTTCAATTCCCAGTCAGGGCACAGGCCGGGGGCTGAGGGCTCACTCTCCAATGTGGGGCGTGTAGGAGGTCGCGGATCGACGATTCTCTCTCATCCTTGATGTTTCTCCTCTCTTTCTCTTCCTCCCTCTCTCTCTTCCTCTCTAGAATCAATAAAAATATATATTTTTTTAAATTCTCTGGTGGATAAAAAAAACTCTCAATGTGGTCACCTCTGGGCCAAGTAATGGAAGTGGGTCCATTTTTACTTGTTAAGGTAGAACTTTATGTGTTGCTTGTTTTTAAACATATACATACTTTTTTTTTTAAGTTTGGTTTGTAAAAGACCTTGCCCTCTGCGGAAAATATTCCAGAAAGTCTCTAGGTCTCATTTTACTCATCGGTAAAATTGGACGCATTATACTTGCATTATCTTTCTTAAAAGGATGATGTGGTGCCAAAATGAAACACTAGACGAGTAAGATATTCCGTACCTTCTCCTCTGCACATGCAAGCTTTGAGCAGATGTCCCAGAACCCATTCACTCCTCTCACACCTCCCCCCCCCCAGCTCCCATCGCCCCCCCCCCCCCCCCAGGAGAGCGATCTGGGCTTTGATGGAGGCACTCACCTATTTCAAAGGTCTCCTCTGGGGCTTCGTCAACGACGTCCTCCTCGGTGGCATCCAGGTCGATCCGCTCCTCTTTGCTGTTGCGCAGGCTCCAGCACAGGCGGTAGAGCTGTGGAGGAAGCGGAGCACGTCAACAGGGAGACCCCAACAGGGTCTCGGGCCAAGGAGCGGGGAGATCAAGAAAGAAAAGGGCATGTGGCCTCTCAGGACCAATAAGAACCTAGATTGCAGTTCCCATCCACAGCGTTTTATCTAAATATGTCAGGAACTTGGGTGTCAATCACAGACGTGTACACATTAGCCCCTGTAGCATATGACGCATATTCGGAGGCTAAGACGATGCCTTGACTACAGAAATAAATGGTTTGAATGAATGAAGGCTTGCTGCCAATGAGAAATGAATTGGTTCTTTTTGGCACTGGTTCTGGGAAACAAGATTAGACATCCATCAGTCCAGACCAACCGCATAAGGTCATATGGTTGTACCATCTACGTGTGTTTGTCATAGTATGGGGAGGGAATCTGTAGAATCGTGAGCCATTGAGAATCGGGAGGAACTGGAGGCACCCTCTCTATTGACATGGGTTAACAAACCCCTTGTCTTCTTCTATGGGCAAGCATGATCCTGCTCTGTTCCTTGGAAACCCGGAAGAGGTAGAATGCCAGCTGTGTTGGGTTACCAGGCTATATTGCTTCTGGTGAAAACGGCCTATCATTGGTCATCTCCACCTGCATCGGGAGAGCTGTGCACAGACCCTAAAGCAAGGGCGACATCTAGAGCTAAAGATGGGTACTTGCCATTTTTGAAGTCTTAAATCAATTGGACTTTTCTATTGCTCGAAATTTCTTTTGAATTCTATGGGCTTAATTAGGAAAAAAATGAAGGGTAAATCATACTTCAGATTCCCCTGAGTGTAGCGATTTTTGTAACCAGGGATGCCCCTTGCTGGGACCCCTGGAAGTTCTGACCATGGAACTATTACAAGAAATGTAAGTTCCACCCTGGCTGGTTTGGCTCAGTAGCTAGAGCATCGGCCTGCGGACTGAAGGGTCCCAGGTTTGATTCCGGTCAAGGGCATGTCCCTTGGTTGTGGGCACATCCCCAGTAGGGGGTGTGCAGGAGGCAACTGATCAATATTTCTCTCTCATCGGTGTTTCTAAGTCTCTGTCCCTCTCCCGCTCTATATAAAAAAAAAAAAATCAATAAAAAACATATATTTTTTTAAAAAGAAAAAAATTATAAGTTCCTATCTGGGGCATGGGCATCTAAGCCAGCGTAGCCCTGCCCCTGCCCTAGTGACCTCACACCCTTGCCCCTGAGCTGTCCCTTGGGGAGCATGATTCAGAGAAGACCCGCTGGATGGGACTGTAGAGCCCTGAGGACACCTGCTGAAGACACATGCCGAGACCGCACAGCCGGCACCCTGAGCTTCCGTCCTGTGTGCTTCTGCGCGACACCATTGGCAAGGACGCACGGTGTAGTCACGTGAGTGTGAGATGTCTCCCTGAGCGAGGGCCAGCAAGAGGGGCGCCGCAGCCCGGACGTGTGATGCAAGGACAGCGCTGGTTTCCCGAGTGGGTACTCACGTGCACATCGGGGATGGGCTTGGTGCAGAGGGAGACGAGGAGGATGATGACGATGGACACGACAAACAGGATGATGGCGAAGTACAGGTAGTGCACGCCGCAGATAATGGTGGGGCACTCGCTAGGCTCCATGCAGCTCCCGGTTCCGTAGGCAAACTCGGCGATCATGCGGGACACCCCGATCAGAAACCCTATGATCAGGCCCCAGAAGGCTCCCTGGGGAAAGAAAGCCGTGGGTTACCAACGGCTGAACACCCAAGACGGCTGTGCACTCTGGAGCGACAGAGGCAGGAGAAGAGAGGTGGGAGAGAAGACAGCGCCAGGCCCTCTGAAGCCGGAGCACTCACACCCATTCCCGCCGGAGAGCGTGGGAAGCAGAATCCCTCCCCCAGAGCAAGCACATCCGGGTGGGGGTTTCTGCACCAGGAAGGGCCTTCCCGGCCGCACACAAATGCCACCTACCTGCTCATTGACTCTCTTGCAGAAAACAGCGAGCAGGAAGACGGCGGCGATGGGGGGCCCCAAGTAACTGGTGATGGACTGGATGTAGTCGAAGAGCTGCCCACTCTGTGCGGACTGCACGACGGGCACCCAGGCGATGCTGATGCCAATCAGCACCAGGATGAACACTCTGAAAGCAGAGCCCCCGCAAGAGTGTCAACAACTGGCTCGACGTGAATAAATACACACACACCGAGTGGCCAGATGATGATGATCTCTGAACGCATAATCCTCTGGCCACTCAGTGCATAGCCTATACACTGAAAGGCTACTATGCAAATGGTCCACTAGAAGGAAAATGTAAACTGGCCACAGGGGGTGCACCCACGCTCCCCAAAGCATCTGCCGTCTTCCCTGGCTTGAGAGAACCCTACGATGATTCCAGCTTCCCTGGTGGGGGCAGATGGGAGCTTCACTGACCTTCCTGCGATCATGAGCTCTTTCTCGTTTGCTCTCTTCCGGATCTTGGTGTAGATGTCCATGGTGAAGAGGGTGCTGGCGCTGTTGAAGATGGAGGTCAGGGAGCTCATGAGAGACGCCAGCATGACGGACAGCATCAGGCCTCGCAGCCCTGGAAGAGAAGGGGGTTCCGAGTGGTGCACGTGGCCCCTCAGCTCTTAAGCGCTTGGGACATGGGAGGACTCAGTGTGTTTGCTTTCTGAACTCATGTCACGGTTGGCCTTGCATTTATCTCTCCCGAAAAGCCAGACATTTTAAGGCAGGGGTCTTCAAACTACGGCCCGCGGGCCACATGCAGCCCCCAGGGGAGTCTGATCCTGCCCGCCAGGTTTTTTGGGCAGTGAGCACAGCCGAGGTGTTATAGTAGGAATTAGTAGTTCATATAGTCCGACCCTCCAGCTCTCTGAGGGACCGTGATCTGGCCCCCACTTTAAAAAGTTTGAGGACCCCTGTTTTAAGGGATGGACTGTGGCTTTGCATTTTATTGGAAACCCACAGCAGTCAACAAGGAGGTAGGAATAAAATATGTATGAGGTTAACACTTTGCAGTTGGATGATGGTGGTGGCGGTAGTGATGTGTGTGTGTGTGTGTGTGTGTGTGTGTGTGTTTCCATCTGAGTGGACTTTTATAAGATCTCTAACCCAAAAGATCCATGACATAGCAGAAATACTCAAACTAGGATTTGCCCTAGCCGGTTTGGCTCAGTGGATAGAGGGCCAACCTACAGACCAAAGGGTCCCACGTTCAATTCCAACCAAGGGCATGTACCTTGGTTGCAGGTTCCTTTCTGGCCTGGGTCCTGGTCAGGGCGTATGCAGGAGGCAACCAATCAATGTGTTTCTCTCACATCGATGTTTCTCTCTGTCTTTCCCTCTCTCTTTCACTCTCTCTAAAAGTCAATGGGAAAATATCCTCTGGCAAGGATAAGCAAAAAAAATAAATATGTGCCCTAACCTGTTTGGCTCAGAGGATAGAGCATCAGCCTGTGGACTGAAAGGTCCCAGGTTTGATTTCGGTCAAGGGCATGTACCTTGGTTGCAGGCACATCCCCAGTAGGAAGTGTACAGGAAACAACTGATCAATGTTTCTAACTCTCTATCCCTCTCCCTTCCTCTCTGTAAAAAAAATCAATAAAATATTTTTAAAATAATAAATAAATAAGTAAAATAAAGGAGCATGTGACTCTTACTAATTGCAACCTTAATTAATAAGCAGCCCAGCTAAGTGGAATAGTTAAATATTACTCCTGTGTTTATAGAATTTGAATCCAAATGGTTTGCCCAAGGTCATGCATCTAGTCTTTGTTTTTGTTTTTAAAGACCATCTCAAATTCCTCAATTCCAGCCTTGAGCAGAATTATACAAGCCAGACACTGAGTTGCTGTGTGGCTGACAACAGACAAGTGCCAGGTCTGAGAACCAACCTAGTCCTATGCCTCCTTGGCACAAGGTAAGACCTACTCAAAAACCGAGGACACCTGGAATGAGACTTTCCCTACTGACCTTCAGGCATGGACATGACCTTGCCCAGAAGGCCCACGGAATCCACGAGAAGCCCGAGCCCAATCAGCCCCCCAGGAAAGACCACACCGGTGGGGATGAATCTCACCGTTGGGCATGAGCTCCACCACCATGGTCGGGTAGGCGATGTTGGTACAGCCAACCTTGGTGCCGCAATATTTCTCACATTCCGAGGGGAGGGCACAGGCAATTTTTTCTGGAGAGAGATGAAGAGCCATGTCAGCGAGCAAAACGGCAGGGAAATACGTTCAAGATTCACTTTCTTTCTTAAAGGTATATTTTCACTGATGTCAGGGGATGGTAGAAAGAGGGGGAGAGAGAGATAAAAACATCAGTGATGAGAGAGAATCGTGGGTCGGCTGCCTCCTGCAAGCTCCACATTGGGGATGGAGCCCGAAACCTGGGCCTGTGCCCTGATCGGGAATCAAACCGTGACCTCCTGGCTCATGGGCCAACACTCAACCACTGAGTGAGTCTCTCTCCTCGTGGATGTTTCCATCTCTCTCCCTTTCCCCTCCTTTCTGAAATCAATAAAAATATTAAATAAAAAAAAAACTAAAAAAAAAAAAACGCAATGGCAATGGCAATGCTTGAGAGGCCAAGAAAGGACCAAGAAGGAATTTGTCACCCTAGAAAGCAAAGTGCAAACTCGGGGCTCCTTCAAGGAGATGGTCTGGGAAGCAGGGTTCGGAGCAGTGGGCCATTTGAGACGAGCTGGAGTCATGACATTAAGGACATCGTACACCTTCCGAACGCAGCCTGTGTGGGCCTGAGCAAGCAGTGAGCAGCTACCCTGTTTCCCCGAAAATAAGGCAGTGTCTTATATTAATTTTTTCTCCCAAAGTTGCGCTAGGTCTTATTTTCGGAGGATGTCTTCTTTTCGGGGAAACACGGTATCAGCTGGAAGAAGCTACAGCTGCAGGCCTATCATGACTTCAGAGGATTTGCAAAAACCAGGGAAGGCAATTCTGTGGGTTCTGTGACCTCAAGTTTCTCACTGTCTAGAACACATGTGTCAAACACAAGGCCCGCGGGCCAAATCCAGCCCGCCAGGCCTTGCAATGTGGCCCGCACTGCTCTGTCATCACTGCACTCCGCTGTCAGTTTATGACATTGTCAGTTTATGACTGTTCAGTAAACCATTCGGCCCGCGATTTAGGCTGGATTTTAGATTTTGGCCCCTTCTCTGATTGAGTTCGACACCCCTAGTCTAGAGGGAGATCAATAATACTTGGCAATGAATGGAAAGAAAAGAAGGAGGAGGAGGAAAGGAGGAGGAGGAGAAGGAGGAGGAGAAAGAAGGGGAGGAGGAGGAGGAAGAGGTGATGGTGGAGGAAGAGGAGGGGGGAGAGGAAGAGGATGAGGAGGAGGAGCAGAGGGGGGAGGGGGAGCGGGGGGAGGAGGAGAAGGAGGAAGAGGAGGAGGAGGAGGTGGAGCAGCAGCAGCAGGGAGCTACAGAGCTTTCAAAGCGGCTCAGAGCCAGGAACGGGGGAGAGTGGCCACGGAGCCCAGCAGACGGCATCACCTGTGTACAGGATGCGGCTGATCATGCCCGGCATCACCATGAGGAACATGGGCAGCAGCTTCAGGTACCCGCACATCACGCAGCCCGCCTTCACGTGGGACATGTTCTTGGCGGACAGGCAGCGCTGCACGATGACCTGCAGGGAGGGCCGGGTGAGGTGCAGGTCCTGGCGCCTTCCGGCCAGCCCAGCTCCCCTCCCCCACGTCCTGGGTGCTCGGCCCGGCACTCCCATGTTACCAAGGCTCCGCGACCCCAACCCCACAAGCCACAGACAGATAGACTAACAGACAGACAGGCGTTCCTGCAGCACCCAGCGGAGACCTTGCTCGTCCCCCCCTGCACATCCGCTGTGGGTACCTGATCTGTGCACCAGTACCACAGGGCGAGGATGGACAGCCCGAAGATGAGGCCAGGCCAAGGCAGGTCTCCCTTGAGGGGGTCTCGGAAGATGTGGAAGGAGTCGTTCCTGGGGGTGTAGCATTCCTTGTTGATGGTGATGTTCCCGTCAGAAACTTTGGTCGGGATGGCCTTCATGTACTTTTCCATGAAGGCCTCGTACCCTCCCACTTCGTTAAAAGCTGGAAAACATCAGTCACAAAAATCAGCATCCAGGATCTCTCTCCCCCCCCCCTCACAGCAGTTGCCTCCTGGGGAGGCCCGAGAAACAGAGAGGGCCCGCCCCCCCCCCGAGCCAGAGCCTCGGGCAGGTCACCCTCTGGGCCTCGGCTTTGTCATCGTTGTCCCTGCCCGGCCTCCTCAGGGAACTACCCTGAGGCCCCAAAGCAACGACCTGTGGGAGGACTCCACCCATGGGCATCGTCGCACAGGGAAGGCCCTTGACTTGTTGGAAGAAAGACCTTGGTTGGGAACCAGGTTCACAAACTCTGTTTTCCCTCTCACCCCGCCTCCTCAGCCCCACTCACCGAACCCGGTCAGGATGAAAGACCCCACGAGCATGATGGCCGTCTGCAAGGTGTCCGTGTAAATCACAGCCGCCAGGCCCCCTGTGCGGGCAAGGAGACAGTGTATCCGACCTCCCGCAGGAGAGCGACCAGGCAGCCTGCCTCCCGCGCCCCCTGCTGCCCCCCGCCCCGCTCTGCACACCGCGTGAACACAGCCCTCAGTCACCCGCCTCCCCTTCCTCCTTCCTGCCTCCTGTTGTCCTGTGACAGCAGTCTGCTACCCAGCACGATCCAACATCTCCACTCCGGCACGGAAATGCTGGGAAGACCTTGAGGGAAGGAGAGATGTTTCTCCCTGCCGAGACCAGTTTGGCTCAGTGGCTAGAGTAGGGGTGTCTAACTCAATCAGAGAAGGGGCCAAAATCTAATAATCCAGCCTAAATCGCGGGCCGAATGGTTTACTGAACAGTCATAAACTGACAATGTCATAAACTGACAGCGGAGTGCAGTGATGACAGCGCGGTGCGGGCCACATTGCAAGGCCTGGGGGGCTGGATTTGGCCTGCGGGCCTTGTGTTTGACACATGTGGGCTAGAGCGTCAGCCTGCGGGCTGAAGGGTCCCGGGTTTGATTCCGGTCGGGGGCATGTACTTTGGCTGCGGGCACATCCCTGGTGGGGGATGTGTAAGAGGCAGCTGGTCGATGTTTCTCTCTCATCGACGTTTCTAACTCTCTATCCCTCTTCCTTCCTCTCTGTGGAAATCAATTATATATACATATATATATATATATATATATATATATATATATATATAATTTTTTAAAAAAAAGAAAAGAAATGTTTCTCCCTATTGGAGGAGGGAGAGCTCCCGGTGATCCTTTTAAGCCTGGAGATGGCTCCTCTGTAGTAAGAAAGAGCATCTGGCCCGGCCGGTGTGGCTCAGCGGTAGTTCTTTCCCCCGAGAGAAGGCAGCTAGTTCCCTCCTCCCTTTCCTCGTTCCCGAGCGCCTAACCCTGGACTGCGCTTGAGTCGAGTCACGTGAATAACTCACCTGTGATGGTGTAGATGCCGGTGATGGCCAATAAGAGAAAGATGGCCAGGTACAGATCCAGGCCCAAGGCCAAGTTGATGAAGATGGCCCCAGAGAAGATGTCTGCCTGGAAGGAGAGGAGAGGTGAGTTAGGGGTGAGAGAGACCAGCTGGCTGCAGTTCTTGAAACAGTCCTTTTGCTCCTCCCTGCTTCATTTAGCCACACAGAGAACCTTCTACCTGGCGGGACAGTGCAGTGGCTCATGTAAACCAACAGAGGGCGCTGGAGTCACCCAAAAGGAGTTTTCCCGGCATCTCCAAAATACACCTAGGTGAATCCTTTCCTGTCTCTAGGTAGGAAAGAAACTAGACTTCACGTAGATGCAATGGACGAGGTGTTTTATTGCATGAGACTGAATGTATTTCAGGACATGTAAACGGCCATCCATTCAGAGCCCTGGAGGATGGGCTCTCTGTTCTTATCTTCCCCTCTCTGCCTCCTCCTAGCTCCTCAGGACCCTCCAGTGACGTGGGTTCCCACTAATCAAATCTCCTGTTCCCTGCCTCTCCGCCATCTGAGAACTAGTCTCACACCAACTCCAAGCCTACGTGTGAATACATGACCTCCTCCCCCGAGAGGACCCTGTGCCTTGGGTCCCCTACAAATTCTCTAGCCCCGGGGGACCTAACGTCATTGTAGTTCCCGGTGGAGGAGAAGAGGCACAAGCAGGAGGCAGGGAGAATCATGGTGACTTAGAAAGAGAACTCCTTACCACCAACCACCACCACCACCACCACCTCAGGGCTGCTGGTGAAAGGGCCTGGATTTTAACCCCAGCGCTGCCACCATAGGCCCGAGTGACCAGATAAAACATCGTGCCTCTCCATGTCAGTGCTTGAGCATCGACCTATGAACCAGGAGGTTCAATTCCCAGTCAGGGCACAAGCCCAGGTTGCAGGCTCGATCCCAGTGTGGGGCTTGCAGGAGGCAGCCGATCCATGATTCTCTCTCATTGTTGATACTTCTCTATCTCTCTCTTCCCTACATTCTTCCTTTCTGAAATCAATCAAAATATATTTTAAAAATAAATGAATAACCCTCAGTGGCCGGAAGTGAGGAAGTCCCACCATTGAGGAGTCCCCAGCTGCCCCTTAGCCGTGCTTCTCCACAGTGGGCCACTTGAAACTGTGATGAGTGATCGATCCCAAGGTTACCCACCCCCCACCCCCCGCCCCAGAGCTCCATATCTCCCCTGAAGGGCTCCGTTCATTGATTTCAGTGGAATGCTGTTAAGTATGATTCCGTAGATTAGCTAATGAGCACAGTGAGCAAAAAATGTAAATACTCCAAGATTACTGCTGCCATTTCAAACACCCTTGATCGGTTTATTTTCCAGAGTGGTTAATGTGTCATGCTTTATGACAGCGCACCATAGGACACTGTGATAGCCTCATTAATATTTGCTTGGCTGTTAGTAGTCACAAATAAGTAACACGCAACTCCTACGATAAGCTATAAACAACGTCTATAAACACTTGTGAGAAGTGTTGGGCTAATAGAAACCTTGGTTTTGATAATACGTACTCTCCTTCCAGCCAACAGGGCAGGTAAAGAATCCTAAGGAAAACTCCCTCATAAAGAGGGAAATAACCTAAGACAAATTCTTCCTCCCGTGAGTCACTCCTAACTTCAGGGAGGAATTCCTTCTGCCCTTGGGACCCCGAACGCCACTAAGGAGCCCCAGAAATCACCCAGAGCGGGAACATCCTACACCAAGCCCTATGTAAAAGCAGAATTTCGAAAAAAAAAAGCTGACTGCTAGGGAACGGGCTCCATCAGGACCGGAGCCGAGGGACACTGCCCCTCAGCTACCTGGGGGCCCCCACGTCCAGGGAGGTTTAATGAGTAACCTGAGCCACAGGTGAGTTGAGTTGCTTGGGAAGGCAGGGAGTGAGGTTGGCTACTCCGTGTCTTTATAGGACTACCCCTCTGCTAGCCGTGAGGGCAAAGAGTGCCCTCTCCATAGCAACCGTCGTCAACAGACTTCCACCCGCTTGAACTGTGGACTCGGAGAAACCTTGCTTCTGAGAAGGGGAGTTCAAGTGCCGTTCTCTATGTGCTCATTAAACAGGTGACAGCTCATAGGCGGAGCCAAGGAACTGCGCCCTCACCAAGTTCAGGGTGACCTCCCCACCCTGCCCCTTACATTTCTTTTCCTCCTCTCCCAACGCTGTCCCTCAGGCCTCAGGAAGGCTGGTTTCTCTATCCCCTCCTCCCAGCACTTCCCAGTGCAGTGTCTGCACACTGATCTCTAATGAAATAGGACTGTAACTGGAAACTGACCCTGAAGGAGGGAAGGAAAAAAAAAAAATGGAGGAGGTAGAATCATCCCTTTGGCAGGGAAAGCACAGAGCTACCAGTCAGGGGAGTCAAAGTTTGAAGCAGGAAGTTGGGCATCAGTCCCAACTCCAAGGCAAAGCCCATGGGCAGAGCAGGTTTTCAATGAGTTGTGTGAAAAAACATGCATGTAAGACCATTCTTTGGGGAAATGATAGTCTCCTCAAAAAAAAACCATAGTGGTGCCGGTAGAACTGGATATCCACATGCAAAAGAATCAAGTTGGACCCCTACCTTACATCACACACAAAAATTAACTCAAAATGGATCGAAGACCTACATGGAAGAGCAGAGACTCAAACTCTAAGGAGCTAACACAGGAGTCAACCTTAGGACCTCGGCTCTGTCAATGGATTCTTTTGGGTGTCACACAATCAGTGAATTCAGTGACGACATAAGCATGAGCAACAAAAGTAAGTAGATAAAATGAACTCTGTCAAGGTTTAAAACTTTTGTGCACCAAAGGACATTGTCAAGAAAGTGAGCCCTAACCGGTTTGGCTCAGTAGATAGAGCATTGGCCTGCAGACTGAAGGGTCCCAGGTTCTATTCCGGTCAAGGGCATGTACCTTGATTTTGGGCACATCCCCAGTAGAGGATGTGCAGGAGGCAGCTGATCGAAGTGTCTCTCTAATCGATGTTTCAAACTCTCTATCCCTCTCCCTTCCTCTCTGGAAAAAAAAAATCAATAAAATCTATATTATTTAATAAAGTGAAAAGGCAATCTACAGAACAGGAGGAAATATTTGCAAATCATACATCTGATAGGGGTCTGCTATCCAGAATATATAAAAACTCTTTCAACTCAACAGAAAAAAAAATAAATAAATAAGGAAGACAAACAACTTGTGAAGAAAAATGAATCCCGTGTGCACTGTTGGCGGGAATGCAGATTGGTACGGCCACTGTGGAACGTAGTATGGAACTTCATCAAGAAATGAAAAATGGAGCTGCCTAGTGACCCATGGATTCCACTCCTGGGAATCTACTCAAAGAAACCCAAGACTCTGGACTTCTGCGGTTTCCTGAGTCTTTTGCTTTGCTTTGCCGTCCAAAGAAATTGACTTGCACACTTCTGAGGAAGGAAAGGTGAGGTGAAGAAGGAATACATATTTTGCTCCAGCGTGTCTGCCCAGAGCTCTGTCCAGTTCTTAAATACACCCCCATGGCCAGCCAACCCCTGAGGAGTCCCAGCTCTGGAAATTGGGGCCTGCAGCTCCAGGTTGGCAGGGAGACGGGCTACATGATGGGGCGGCAGTGGACTCACCGAGATCTTGGTGAAAATGTAGAGCAACAGGGACAGAATGGAGAGGTAGATCTGGATCCGTTTGCCTCCGAATCGCTTCCTCAGGTACTCTGGCATCGTCACCACCTGCATGGGGTGTAAGGGAAGTCACTGCCAGCCAGAGTGAGGTCAGAAGTGTGATCAAGGTGTCAGAAGTGTGTGTGTACACTCACACACACATTGGATACTTACCCCAGCCTTGATGTAAATGGGGACAAACACCCAGCCCAACACAACCACCAAAATCAGGGCCTGGAACCAAAAAAGAAATGGAGTCAGATCACACCGCCTGGGGGCCCCCAGCCACTGCAGAACAATCCCCCAGCGGCTTCTCTTTGGGCTCTGAGGACAACTCCATGTATGGCCATAGGAGATGGGGAGGTCTTTGCTGCCTGGCTGGCCCAGGGGAATGGTCGCTGAGCAACCGTGAAGGGGACCTCTAGTGACTGCCCAGTGACATCGCAACTTCTTTTTCCTTTTCCAGAAATTAAAAATAAATTAATAATAACAATGGGGATCTGGTGATAAGCATTTCCAAGCCTCCAATATGGTGGGAAGGGTAGAGGAGTGCTTGGCTTTTTAAGAGAAGAAAGGACCACTGTTGCCTTCTTCTCTGTGGCTTTCTCGCGCTGCTCTGGTGGAAGGGGAGCGGACCCCGGGCCCTGACGCTGAGCTGAGGGTCCCTGACACCTACAGCATCTGCCTCTGCGCGCAGGTCCACCCGGCTGCCTGACGGCGAGGGCTCCTTCCAGCACCAGGACACGAGTCTGTGATGCTACTCACATTCCACTCAAAGCCCCCGGTGGCGATGCCTGCCGCTGCTCCCGTCCCGGCCAGCCCCACAAAGTGGCCGCTTCCGATGTTACTGGCGAAGAGAGACGCTCCAATCTGGAAACACAAATATCAAGGAGAGTGAGGACTCGGTGCCCCATCGGGACACTCAGGGGCGAGGCAAGGAAAGAAGAGACGGGTCAGCCAAGAGGAGGACAGGGAAGAGCAGAGACGGGCCAGGAGCGTGACTTGGGGACCTGGGTAACAATAGTGAAGAGGAAAAGGGAAGCATTAGAGGAAGGGCTGGCAGGCTGTCTCCCCAAATCAGATCGTCTGGGAGTCCTTTGTGAGCCCAATGCACAACAGTGAAGACCGGGAAGGCCCACAACCCACCGGGCCCCCCTGGAAGTCAGCCACTCTGAGATCATTTCAGCCAAGCAAAGACCTCGGAGCAGGAAGGTCATCATGGTGGAGAAGCAGGGCCAAGGTCAGAGTGGCCGGAGTGTGGTGGCCAAGGAGCAAGGTGGTGTGAGATGAGGCTGGAAAGCTAAGTGGGGATACATCCCATAGGTCTTAACAAGCCAGGATAGGAAGTGTAGATTTTATTCCAAGTGTGATGGGAAGCCACTGGGTAGGGTCAGGATCTAATTTGCTTTTTATTTATTTTTTTAAATATATTTTTATTGATTTCAAAGAGGACGGGAGAGGAAGAGATAAATAGAAACATCAATGATGAGAATCATTGATCAGCTGCCTCCTGCACGCCCCCTACTAGGGCTTGAGCCCACAATCTGGGCACGTGCTCTTGACTGGAATCAAACCCGGGACCCTTCAGTCCGCAGGCCAACCCTCTCTCCACTGACCCAAACCAAGTAGGGCTAATTTGCTTTCGAAAGATTGCTCTCAAGGATGTGGAAAGTGTAGTAGTGTTGGGGACAAGGGAGACAAGAGAAACCATGAGAGTGGCTGCAGGAGAGACAAAGACAATGGCAGAGATCAGGGTCTGCTTCAGAAACAAAGTTGAGGGGCCTTGTTGATGGGTCACTGTGGGAAGTGATGGAAAGAGCCATTAAGGGTCACTCCAAATTGGGACTTGAGTATGTGGGCGGACACATTCATGAAGAAAGGGGAACTGTGTCCTTTGGCTAGTGCCCCTGAAGAGTTTTAACCTTTAGTCATCTGTACTTGAAAGTGTGTTGTGCAACGAAGGCATGCTTGCCTTTGCTAAAGGAATAGGGCCAAGTAAAATTTGCACAAGAAATAAATTGCCTGTAAGTGGCATTCTCAGGGTGTGAAAAAGAGCGTCAGCCTGCGGACTCAAGGGACCCAGGTTTGATTCCGGTCAAGGGCATGTACCTTGGCTGCGGGCACATCCCCAATAGTGGGTGTGCAGGAGGCAGCTGATGGATGTCTCTCTCTCATCGATGTTTCTAACTCTCTCTCCTTCTCCCTTCCTTTCTGTTAAAAAAAAAAAATCAATAAAAAATATTTTTTAAATGTTTTGTATGTACAGGGAAAAGAAAAAAGAGGGAGAGAAGGAGGGGGATAAAGGGGAGGAAAGAAAGGAGAAAAAAGAAGGAGGAGGAAGGAGAGACTGGGAGGGAAACAGGCTGTTTAGAGATCCACCTTTTTCTCCTCAAAGCTTGGTGAGGATAATCCACTTCAATCCAATTTCCCTTACACAAGCAGCCTGCCTGTCCCGACCCATTATCTCTTCATTTATCACTTGATAAATTATTAAGCCTAATGTACTATTAAGGGCATAATTACCAGTAATGATTAACTGCATTAGATTAGCCTCAAGTTCAAGAAGTCCTCCCCAACATCCCCCCAAGAGGTGCATTGGACTCTAAGCAGTTACAGGCTTTCTGGAGGTACCTCCTCACCACCTGATGGAATGGGGGCTGGGAGAGCTTTGGGGTACGCAATGAATTGGGTACCCCCAAATGCATTTCATTTCCATCAGGGGCACTGTGGTCCTCTCAGTTGCTCTCCTTGGCCTCCCTATTCCTGGACTCGCTCCCTTTGCCCATGGCCTGCACTCAATCATTTACCAAAGCCTGACTCTGACCTCACAATGTCATGGGAATCTAGCACTTTTTTATTTTTTTAAAATATATTTTATTGATTTTTTACTGAGAGGAAGAGAGAGGGATAGAGAGTTAGAAACATCGATGAGAGAGAATCATCGATCAGCTGCCTCTTGCACACCCCCCACTGGGAATGTGCTCGAAACCAAGGTACATGCCCTTGACCGGAATAGAACCCGGGACCTTTCAGTCCGCAGGCCGACACTCTATCCATTGAGCCAAACCGGTTTCTGCAAAATCTAGCACTTTTTATATGGCCCTTGCTGGCTGTCATTATCTCTCAACAGTGTCGTGGCAACAAGTTCTAGATGGTCACCAGTCACCCACACCCACACTCCCACACGTGGCCAGTCACCTCCCCGAAGCACAACTCGGATCACGTCTCTTCCCTATTCAGAGACCCTCCCAGACCCCCAAGTGGACCTGCCACACAGGCTTCTGGGCAACTCCAAGTTTAAAGACAGAGTCCCTAGGAATTCAGCAAGGTCTCCATGGAAGTCCCCTCTCTGGCATGGCGGCATGCGCTTAGAAATCAGAGTTTGGATGTTTTCTTGAGTTCTTACTATCTGGGTGATCCTAACACCTGTGAGCTTCAGTCTACGCTCATTACAGGGTTGTACAGGAGCAAAAAAAAAAAATCATGAATCAGTCATGACTGACACTCAGCTGGCCCTCAATCAGTTCCTTCCTCCCCTACAAGAGGACAATCACTCCACCGTCCAAGGCAATTTACAAAAACTGCAATGAACACTATCTTGGTCTGAATTATGTGGCCCCAAGATGGATATGTTGAAGCCCTCTAATCCCCAATGTGACTATATTTGGAGATAGGGTCTGTAGGAGGGCAATTAAGGTAAAATTAGGTCATAAGGGTGGATCTCTAATTTTGATGCGCCCACAGAAGGGGCCAGGTGAGTCCCGAGAGAGAAGGCAGCCATCGACAAGCCAGAAAGAGGCATCTCACCAGAAACCCACCCTAACAACACCTTGATTGTGCATTTATAATCTCCAAATTGTGGGATGAGGGAGGGGAGAGATACGTTTCTGTTGTGTAGGCCACCCAGTCTGTGATGTTTTGTTATGGCAGCTCCTGCAAGCTAATACACACAGACACCCATTGCTTTATCTTCTGCTCTCCCACGCCAGGTCCGCACACTAGCCCTCCCTCTGACGGGAGCTCATTGACAATGCTTTCATCACCCTGATTTCCCAAAACACCCTCTGAGCCCACCCCTCACCCACGTTCGTGCCCCAACCAGGGACTCGCCCAGTGGCGTGTTCTTCTCTGTCATCTCCTCCCACATTCCTTCTGAACACAGGATTGCAGGCTGGATCTAAAATTCAGTTTGACCTTGCTTCTAACTTCTCCGCCAGCCTTTCTCACCCCCTGTGCGGCTCAGGCATTACAAGCATTTGGATGGTTTTGCCGTCACAGTGGAAGATGAGCAGAGTCTAACCAAACCCAACAGGTTTGTTTGATAGCGAGCGTGGTGTAATGGGCAGATAGCACGATGTGGCATCACAAAAGGCGAGAAGACTGTGTTCTCCTTTGACTTTAGGGAATTCACAATCACATTCTACTGCCTCCATTTCCCACCAGAACACAATTTTTTAAAACCTTTAACAAGAAAGGACAATTCCAGAGTGTCTTCGAGTCACTCACACAGCCTGAGACCTGGGAACAAACCATGCCGGGAAGTTACCTGTTTCTTGGCAGGGGGAGAGGGTTATAGGAAAAGGCATGAAGATGTTATTGAACACTAACTAAAATTTTGTTTTGTGTGTCAGGAAATAGAAAAGAGACATCTTAGCCCAGGCATCCTATGCTAGAATTATCTTGGAAATGACTAAGGTCAACCGTTCATTGTCGAGTGAAAGCAAAGCCATAGCCCAGAGGAAGAAAGTAATTCAAGTTTACACATTAATTTTATTTTTACTCCCATACCCTCAGGAAAGTAACAGCCTGTGTACACTCCACCACTAGCCCAGGAGTCAAGAATTGCCTAACGCATGTTGGCTGACCTTAGCCTGAAAGTCCCAGGAGGCCCCCAGGGCCAGCACACCGTGTGGACAGCTTCAGTCCACAATGAAGAACCCCCAACCGCCTCTAAGTGACACACTCAAGAGGCAGACTCAGCAGGCACCAAAGCCCCACTGGCGTAAGTGATCCTCCATGGTGGGCACAGCCAGTCCTTGTAGCCACTCAGCCTTGTGGGTAAATCCCATGGATGTATCAACAGCGATCAAGGCTGAGCTATAACGGGAGGGTGTACCCAGCTCGCATGGGAGAGGGATCGGGAGAGGGGGCACACCTGGATTGCCCTGCTCAGGGAACAGGGAAACTGTACCACTGGACCCTACAGGACACCTACTACATAAGGCCACTCGAACAAGGCCAGGAGACATAGCAGCTCTACCTAAGACATAGAAGCAAACAGAGGGAGGCAGCCAAGATGAGGAGACCAAGACACATGTCCCAAATGAAAGAACAGAACAAAACTCCAGGAAAAGAACTCAACGCAATGGAGACAAGCAATGTGCTAGATGCTCGGGAGTGCAAAACACTGGTTTTAAAGATGCTCCATAAACTTAGGAGAAGAGTATATGAACTTAGTAGGAAGTTCAACAAAAAGATAGGAAACATAAAAACAGAGCTAGAAAGGCATGACCCAATTGGTTGGAGCATGGCCTGTACACCAGAAGGTCACAAGTTTGATTCCCAGTCAGGGCACATACCCAGGTTGTGGTTTTGTTCCCTAGTCGGGGCACGTGCGGGAGGCAACCAATTGATGTTCACTCTCACATCAATGTTTCTCTCTCTCTCTGGTAAAGATTAAAAAAACAGAACAGCACATGCCTGCATGTCTGCCATGTCTGCCATCTCTCAATGAATCACACTTCCTGGATTGGGACAGAGGAGAAGGGCTATTTTATTTCTGGGATTCGGGTAAATATTTAGACACAGGCCCTGTTCCAGACACATTATAATCTCTGTTTACTCTACATCAGCTCCCATCTGCCCCCCCTCACCCTTCCATGGACAATGGGTGCCTTTCACTCATTATCTTCACCAACACCTCTCCTTGCTCCAAAGAACCAAAGAGGCAAGAAATCAGGAAACCACGGCCAACGTGTCTTTTCCCACAGGTTACTTTCACAAAAGGCAGATAAGGCTGTCCATTGGCATTTATAGGTCAAGGAGGCTCATCGCACCCATTCCGATGAGCTCACCTTTGCAATCATCAACCACTTGAGGCATCAACTAATCGATATGCATGGTCTCTCCCTCACACTGGTCCCCCTCAGTTCCTCCAGAATCCCCAACTCCTTTTCACCTCAGGCGTCTGACCATTCTGTTCCTAACGGGGTTGCAGGCTCGATCCCCAGTGGAGGCGTGCAGGAGGCAGCCGATCAATGGTTCTCTCTCATCACTGATGTTTCTGTCTCTCTCTCTCTCCTTCTCCCTGCCTCTCTGAAATAAACGAAAATATTTTTTAAGAGAGAGAGAAAGAAAAAAAAAACAAAAACAGGCTCAGCCAGGGGGAAAGGAAAGCACACATAACTACCTGCAAATGGAAAGCAAGCAGAGCTGGAAGGGAGGGCCACCTGGGCTTGGCACTCACCTCCACCCAGGCTCATGAAGGCCAAGTACTTGTCTGTCTTATGCCTTCCTGAGCCTGGCTCCCTGGTGAGGTCTCTGCCTCTTCTATGACCATTTGCCTTATTCCCATTCTTCCTCTTTCCTTGGGGAGCGCCCACTAGGTCTCAGGCCTACTTAGGCTCTTCCAGGATGGCCAGTGGCCACTCTGGTAGCATCCTATGTGGCTGAACTTGGATGGGATCGTTAGACTTTAGAGACTTAAAGCTACAGTGAGATGCATGTTACTCAAGAGAGTTTAAGAGTGTGTGAAGCTGTCCTCTTCCCTCAGAGAAAGCTTCCATGGGGGTCTCGGGTCAGCACTCAATGAAAGAATGTCTTGGTTTTCAGACAAACCTTTGGACCATACCTATTGGTCTCATAGATTTCCATCTCAAAAGGCTAAGGAGAAAGGGACCTGAATAACCAGAAGAACAGAGAGAGCCCTAGCTCTGGCATTAGCTTGTGTGAACTTGGGCAACTCGTGGGGTTAATCATCATTCTTGCTGGATTCAATCAGATAGGCAACCCTGACTGGTTTGGCTCAGTGAATAGAGCATCCATCTGTGGACTAAAGGGTCCTATGTTCACTTCCGGTCAAGGGCATGTACCTTGGCTGCGGGCACATACCCAATAGGGGGTGTTCAGGAGGCAGCTGATCGATGTTTCTCTCTCATCGATGTTTCAAATTCTCTATCCCTCTCCCTTCCTCTCTGTAAAAAAATCAATAAAATATAAAAAAAAAGAAAGTGATCACTTAAAAAAAAATCAGATAGGTGATGCGACAGTTCTTCAAACAAAGACAAGCGCTAAAGAGTCCTCCAATGGCTTTGTCCCTGGGGCCCTGTAATAAGGGGGATACAGGGGGATTTCCCCTTCCAGGCTCGCACTCTGCTTTCACATCTCTCACATCTCCAGACAATCGATACAGCACCGTTCCCAGGCAGCTGCTGGTTAAAGGTGCCACCAACAAGGGAATCCCGGAACCGCAAACCAGCCCACAGCGATGACAGGTATCGCTTCGTGGTTTTGCGGTTTCATGTTACTGGGTTGGCTGTGACTCAGGCCACTGTGGGCCTGGCTGGCTGGCTGGCTGGCTGGCTGGCTCCCGATGTAAGCTGACTCCTCCAGGAGCCCAGCCCTGGCGTTCTTGCTCCTCCTCTCCAATTGTCTCTCACGCCGATCCCGGACCAAGGCGCAAGCCATTTCTCTCTCTCTGTGCCTCATCCGTGTTTGAGGAACAGGGTCTTCACCCAGCACTCCTGGCTCTTCGCCTGTTACCGGTTACAACCGATCCTTTCACAGTCCCCAAGGCTCCCCACCTGGCCTCTCCTCTGCCCAATCCCTTTGCAGACCTCAGGAGCTGTGCTTGCCTCCTGGCTTGTTTTCATGGCTGACGACCCAAGCCTTCCAGGTTCCTACTTTTCCTAAATTGGTCTGGGATGCAGCCCAGGGATCTCCGTCTTTAGGAAACACACCCAGGTGAATCCGATACGTGGGCAGGTTTAGAAACAGGAATGCCACCTCATGACCCCTTACGTAGATGCAAATCATGGTTGGGAGAAGAAAAGTTGAATTTCAGCCTCATCAAGGAAGCAGTGAGCTCTGCACAAAAGAAGAATGACGCAATGCTTCTCTGTGGGTTACGATCACTCAGTACTGAGACATGAGTAAGGAAAAGCACCACTCACAGAAAACCCCACACCAACCACTGAACCCTGCCTGCCTTGGGTGGGGCTAATTCCTCTCACCAAACCACTCCCAGCCCAGACCCACACCTGGGCCCTCTCGGGAAGAGAATCCTCACTGCCGGTGCAGGTGTGAGGTGGTCCCGGGCCCAGCCCAAAATGCACGTCTCCTAAGGGGGGGTTCTCCCCCATGCTCCCCCCTCATTGGCTTCCCCCAGAAGCTACCATCTTCTCCCCAACAATTCCGTCATCATGTGGGGAGGGGTCAGGAGGAGAAAAGGGGGACTGGATGAGCACTTGGCAGGTTTACTGCAGCGAGGACACGGAAGTATTCGATGGGGGTGGGGGCACACTGTGTTCAAAATTATCAAAGTAAACTTCAGGGTTCTGTTTAGCCATCTCATTCCGCAAACCCTCAGGCCCACTAGGGTTTCGCGCAAGCCGTGACTCTGACACCTGTAGAGCGCCTCTGTCACTAGAACGTTCTACCACGCTGGACGTGTTCTAGATCTGCACTGTCCATTGTGGTCAGGATAGACCATCCATGAGGGACCCACCACAGAAATCAGCCTCTCTACACACACACACACACACCTGTGAAGCGCTTGAAATATGGCTACTGGGATTTAGGAATACATGTTTAATTTTATCTCATTGTAATTTTAATTTAAATAGCCATCCAGGCCGGCCTGGCTCAGTGGTTGAGCATCCACCTATGAACCAGGAGGTCACTGTTCAATTCCAGGCGGGGGCACAGGCTGGGGTTGCATGCTCCATCCCCAGTAGAGGGTGTGCAGGAGGCAGCCGATCGAGGATTCTCTCTCATCATTGATGTTTCTAGCTCTCGATCTCTCCCTCTCCCTTCCTCTCTGAAATCAATAAAAATATTTTAAATAAATAAAACAATCATAAATAAATAAATAGCCAGTGTGATTCGTGGCTCCCATATTGGACAGAGCCGTTCTGGAGAGACTCTCCCGGGCTTGTCTTGCCCTTTGTGGACTGAGCTGCCTACTCAACACCAGCGCTGAGGAAATCACCAAAGCCCAAAGCGGGAGAAGACAAACGCCCTGACAGAGAACAGAGCGGAGGCATCGGAATATGTTCGCCTCTACGCACACGTGGTGTCAGGAGGGACCCCCGTGAGGGATCCCCCCACACAGAGATCAGCCTCTTCCCAACGGTCTTAGAAATCGCACACGAACCACTGAGCCCTGCCTGCCTTGGGTGGGGCTAACTCCTTAAGGAGAAAGCAAAAGGGACGTCAGGGGAATTCCAAGCACCAGTGGTTAAAATCCACCTCGAAACAACGGAAGGCCGGACGTGGCATGATCGCCTCGCAACTTTTCCCGGTGCTACGCAACACGATGACCTTCCTTTCTTATTTCTCTTCCTCCAACCAAGTCCCAGCGGTCCCCTCTTCTCCTTGTATCTATGTTTCATTGCCCCGCCTCTCACCAGCCACTCTTGCCTGTATCCCAAGCCCGAGGAATGGCACAACGTAGCCAATTTGGTCAACCAGCCATTTTGGTGAGAACTCTGGAACTAAATGGTCATTGGACTGAACGGACAAGCCAGCCAGAGCCCCGTGCGGACAGCACAGACGGGACCTCCCCGTTTCTCCTCCCCCTCCCTCCATGTGCTTTGACTGGAATAGTTCTGCCCACATACAAGTGTCAGGGAAAGTGCCTCTTAAGGTTACAAAACCCTCTTCCATCCATTTACCTAACATGTCTCAAGGGCCTCCCCTGTTCCCATCACTGCTTTAAGCTCCCTCCGTAGGACAGATAAGGTCTTTCTTCCCTGGGACTTACAGTAGCAAAAAGGAGCTGCCATTTAGTAAGTTTTAGCTCATAAGAGGCGTCCACTTCTCATTTACTCCTGGGAGGCAAAAATGGCCACCCTGACTTTATAGATTCAGAAGTGGAAGCTCGGGTCTGCCCCAAATCTCCTCGGTCCGCGTGCTCTCTCTGCTCCTCTTCGCCGCCTGCCTGTGCATTCTCTTCCTCTGTCTCCAACCATCACTGTGTAAGGCTGTTCCCCCACGGCCAGAGACTGAGGGTGCTCGGAAAACCCGGTGAGCCAGAGACCCATTCTCAGGGGTCTAAGGCGGGAAGGAGGAGTGACCGCCACCCCAACCCAAGGAGAATACGGACTCCTGCGGGGAACAGCGCAGGGAAGCAAACAGTATTTCAGAGAAAACTCACCGGCCACCACACCATGCTCCGTCCTGCCAGGAAGAAGCCTCCGACGGTCCCACGGTTGGTGGAGAACATAGCCTGAGGAGGAAAAGGTCTAATGTTGAATAGAAAACTAGGGCAGAGTGACCTTGCCAGCCAAAAGGACACGCCTCCCCATGAGCTCCTGCTTCCTTCTGCCCACCTCACTTTCTGAAATGCTTCCACATTCCTCACCCCCTGAGGCTCCAGTATACTCGGATGGAGGAGGGAGGGACCTACGTTTGACAGACA